>JAKUHH010000068.1:305395-350126 GCA_022701365.1 Mycocentrospora acerina
CCCCCCCCCCCCCCAACAAGTCAACAGACAGACACAATGGAAGCAAACTATACACACCCATATCATAGACACTGCTACAGAAAACCCCTTGAATCGTAAATAGAAACGTGTCAGGGAAGGGGGAAAGGAAGAGGCAGAAAAAGGACACAGCACACTTGAAATTTTTTCTTTGAAAAATGTGTTGAATTTGAATTCATCGCTTCTATTGTAAGAATATGCGTCTAGTTGAATATCTACGGCATCTCCACCAAATAGGGTAACCATGCATCGCGTCATATCCGGTTCCATTTCATTTCACTCCATTCCATCCCACTCCGTATCATGTTGAACAATATCCCTTTATCCGATGTTTAACCCCTGTCCCTTTACCCATAAAAACGCCAATGTATCGCTTATAGCACAGCATGTAGAATTGTTGAAGAAAACATGCACACCTCCTATCTCTCTATACACAAACACAGCAAGTTTGTTCGTTTAGAACATGCCGCTAATCTCGCCATTCTCAGTGTCGACATCGATGTTCAAGTATCCCGGGGCGGTAGGCAGACCAGGAATGGTTTGGATATCTGCCGCAAGTGCGTACAGGTAGCCCGCACCAGCTGCCATTCTGACGTCGCGAATGGGGACTGTGAAGCCTGTTGGCGCACCCTTGAGCGCTGGGTCGTGGGAAAGACTGTACTGCGTCTTTGCAACGCAGATGGGCAGGTTGCCGAGCCCTTGCTTGACGTAGGTGTCGACCTTCTTCTGTGCAAGCTCCGAGAACTCGACGGCAGAGGCACCGTACATCTGCTTGGCGATAATTTCCATGCGCTCTTGGACCGTGTTGTCGAGGCCGTAGAGGAGCTTGAAATCGGGCTTGGGCTTGGCTGAGGCGGCGATGATGCCCTTGGCAAGATCGATGGCACCCTTGCCACCTTCAGCGAAGTGGTTGGCGGGGATGGCATCCTCAGCTCCGGCGGCGATGGCTTCCTCGCGGATGACATCGATTTCGGCCTGGGTGTCGGTGGCGAAGCGGTTGATGGCCACGACAACGGGGACACCGTATGCCTTGGCGTTTTCAATGTGCTTCTTCATGTTGACGCAGCCGGCGCGCAGGAGCTCAATGTTCTCCGTGCGGTAGACTTCCTGGAGCTGAGCACCGGGCTTGATATCGGGGCCGCCGCCGTGGACCTTGAGGGCGCGGACAGTAGCAACGATGACGACAGTGTCGGGAACGAGGCCAGATGAGCGGCACTTGATGTTGAAGAAGCGCTCGCCTCCCATGGTGAAGTCGAAACCGGCTTCTGTGACAACAAAACCAGTCTTCTCGTCGTGGTCCTCGTCAGGCTCAGTACCAGCAAGCTTGAGCGCAAGCTTGTCGGCAATCACGGAAGAGGCGCCGATACTGATGTTGGCAAAAGGCCCCGCGTGCACGAAAACGGGTGTACCCTCAAGCGTCTGCATCATGTTGGGCTTGATGGCGTCGACGAGGAGAGCAGTCAGAGCACCACCGGCACCAATGTCGTCGCAGGTGACTGGGTCGCCAGCACGGGAGCTGGCAACAACCATGCGGCCAAGTCGCTCTCGCATATCCGCGAGATCGTTGCTAAGGGCAAGGATAGCCATGCACTCGCTGGCAACCGAGATGTCGAACCCAGTCTCACGGGTGTGGCCCTTTTCTGTTGCTGCTTGGCCGATGGTGATGTGTCGCAGATGCCTGTCGTTGACATCAAGAACGCGTCGCCACGTGATTGTGTCGGGATCAATATCCAACCTGGCAAATTTGCTAATCTCCTCCTCGGTCAGGTCGTCTGGGTTTGTCTTGTCGATGCCGAGCTTCTTGAGGCGGCGGAACATGACGGGCGCAAACTCGCGTCCGCCCTTCTTGGGAGGCACCAGGCGCTTGTAGAGAGGGCCGTCCTTTTGTGTGTTCTCGTGGAACATGCGCGTCTCGATGGCAGCGGCGAGCAAGTTGTTGGCGGCGGTGATGGCGTGGATGTCACCAGTGAGATGGAGGTTGAACTGGTCCATGGGGATGACCTGGCTGTAGCCTCCACCAGCAGCGCCACCCTTGATACCAAAGGTCGGCCCCATGCTGGGTTGTCGCACGTTGGCAAAGCAGATCCTGCCGAGATGTGCGCCCAGGGCTTGAGCAACACCAATGGTGGTCGTCGACTTGCCCTCGCCGAGCGGGGTGGGCGTGATGCCCGCAATGAGAACGTACCGTCCGTTGCGGCGGTAGTCGAGGCGCTTGAGCAGCGAGAGATCGACCTTTGCCTTTGTGGCACCGTAGGGCTCGAGCTCCGAGGACAGAATGCCGACCTCCTTGGCGACAGCGGTGATCTGCTTGGGGTGCTGCTTCCTCGAGATGACGTGGTCGGCAGGGATGGGGTCCTCGAGCTTGAGGGGGATGGGTGAGATCTTGCGCTTCTTCTCGCGGTCAAAGGTGGCGTCGGCCGAGTCGACGAGGTTTTGCAGCAACATGGCGATGGTCATGGGGCCAACACCTCCGGGGACGGGGGTGATGTGCGAGGCGACCTCGACGGCCGAGTCGTAGTCGACATCGCCGACCAGGCGCTGGCCGCTCTTCTTGGTGTCGTCGGGGATGAAGTTAGTACCCACGTCAATGACGACGGCACCAGGCTTGAGCCAGTCGCCCTTGACGAACTGGGCCTTGCCGATGGCGGCGACGACAATGTCAGCCTGCCTGATAACGTCGGGAAGATTGGCGGTGCGCGAGTGGCAGACGGTGACGGTAGCGTCGGCGTTCTTCAGCAGGTAGCTGACGGGGCTGCCGACAATGTCGCTGCGGCCCAGCACGACGGCGTTCTTGCCGCTGATGTCGATGCCGGCCTCCTGCAGCAGCACCATGACACCCTTGGGGGTGCAGGGCGTGAACAGCGGCTTGCCACCGCGCTTGGCCAGCTCACCGATGCTCTGGATGCCGAAGCCATCGACGTCCTTCTCGTCGGCGACGGCCGAGGTAATGGTGTGCTCGGAGATGTGCTTAGGCAGCGGCAACTGCACGAGGATGCCGTGGACGGCAGGGTCATTGTTGTACTCGGCGATCTGGTACAGCAGGTCGGCCTCGCTGATGTCCTCGGGCAGATGAACCAGCTCGCAGTCGATGTTGGCCTCCTCGGCGGCCTTGAGCTTCATGCGCACATATGTCGATGAGTCCGACCTGTCGCCGACTGTCCAGTGTCAGTCTCGTCGCCTCACACAGCATCACACGGCGCAATGGCGCGGCGGCGACTCACCCTGCACAATCTTCAGGTTTGGCCTGTAGCGCGCATTACCCTCCTGCCTCTTCTTGATCTGCGCGCCCAGTCGCTCGCGGATGCTCTTCGCAATCGCCGTCCCGTCGATCTTGGTGGCCGTCATGCTGATGCGCGTGCTGCAAAACGTCCTGCTGCCTCTGGCCGTCCGGGAGTGGAGCTGGGACTGGGACTGGGACTGGGCCGTGTATAAAGGTGTATACAGATGGCGGGGCGTCAACGCGAGAAGATTTCTGGGCGGGGTAGCTGTGGCTCGGGTGAGAACGCGTCCGCTCATCGGCACACAATGCGTGCTCAAGGTCATGTCCGCCAACAGCCACTGGGGATGTTTTTTCCAGCTTCCGATTCTACTCTAGCAGCGTGTGAGCAAGGGAGCAATCCGATGACAGGTTACATGTTGCAATGACTCAAGCTAGGCGCTGCGCAATATCCATTGTTCAGATAAAGCCAATTTTTTTCGGTCCGCCTCTCGCGTGCGTCGAATTACGTATCGACCAGACAAGTCAGTGCTGAAAATATTCACCGCTTGGGGAAAAAGTAACCCTCTACCCCAACATCTTGACGTCGAGTCGAGATTGCTATCTTGCTGGACTCGCCGACATGCTTGGTACTGCGCGTTGCATATTCGAATCGTGCCCAAATAGGACGCGTCGTTCATGCTCGCTCCGACTCCCTCCAACACCATCCCGCCTGTATCCGTCTCCCCCAAAAGACGGTCAGTATGAGCCACTTAGATCCATGCGTCCCTCAACCACTAGACTCGTTATCATCGGTCCTGTACTTGTCCATTAAAACTCCATACAAGACAAACATCTCTTGCGCTTTTGGCTTCAGACGTTCTTTGTGATCCGTCTGGCAGTATCGAGCAAACTTGTCAGGGTGCCACACGTTACGCTCCTCCTTCAACCACTCATATGAGTAGTCTCCCGAGCCCATCAGCAGCGTCTGCAGGTCGTGCAGACAGATTCCTACGAGGCTTTTGTCCTTGATTGAATTGCAATCATCTTTTGTACAAGCATCCATATAGTTGCTGATACATGGGAAGTGTTGTAGTTGACCAGGGATCAACAACTTCCGCATATCCTGCTGGAATCGCGCATACGTTGATTTTGGATTTGTATGAGATTTCCCGCCACCAAAGTCGAGCCATGACCGGTGCACCCAGCCCTCAATCTTGTGTCTGCCCTGAGCAATGAACCAGTCCCGCCCCATATCTTTTATGACTTTGACTCTTTCCCCTTTGCTCAGTTCAAGCTCTCTTGTGTCTCTGGGGTGAACACGTCCTGCTCTTTTGCTAGTAGCCCACTGGTAGTAGACTGCCTCATCCTCCACTTTTACCACATTTTCTAGGCAGCCGGCTGCTCCTGCGGGGTGATTGTTTGATAGAAAGCGAGAATACGTCACGTCTTGATCGAGATGCATTACGAAAGCGGCCTCTTGTCCCAATTGCTGTTTCTTGAGAAATGCAAAAGCATCACCACTTGATGCATGAGGATCGATAGTGACGTACTATGGCGTATTAGACGTTTTCCTGTATGAGGCCCATGAACGTACCGCCAGTTCGGAAAACTCTGGGCTGCTTGAACTTAAACCCTTCCACAGTTCATTCCAAGCTTGATGCATAAGCTCAGATTCGTAATTCCAATAGTGTCGACTTCCAATATTGAGGTAATACGATCCATTGCTATGCCACGTAACATTGTTGATGTTTCCCCCCTTAGTAGAGCCCTTGGTGATGCTTGTAAAGTCTTTATACATGGAGCTACATCTGCGTAGTAGCGTCAAAAGAGTGTCTGGAATATTGTGACAGGCCCAGGTCGTTCCACTCCATACAATAAATGATTCTTCAGCACCTAGCTGGACACGAAGGAGGGACAGAAGGAAAGGAGATTCGTCGATTTGTGTGATGAAATCGCATAGTGCAGTGGGAATAGTCTGTCCAACATCAAAAATGCGAGTGCCATTTTCCATCTCGTAGGCAAAGAACCAAGAGCCTAGTTCGCTGCCAAACGATGCCCAGACAATCTTCTTGACATGGCCGGTAGATACTTTGGATAACACGTGCACGGGAAGATAGGTACTGCAATACGGTCAGGGGAGGTGACTGGATCCAAGTAGGCTTACCAACGCAGAGTAGCCGTTTGGAGTGCCAAAGAACTGCTGTCCGTCTGGGCCAAATGCAAGAACATACTTGTCGGTATCAAGATGTTCCAGCTGGCCTAGCACTGCTAGGATGTTAGTCATATTGGGTGGCTGAACAGCAGCCATGGTTGCTGCACAGCACGCTGACACTGCTGAGATTGGGGATTGCTCGCTGTACGTTAGCTGTTGGTGAGTAAAGAGATTGATTTTGATGTTGACGTCCACGTGTTGTTGCGTTGAAAAGGCAGGCGCGCGTTTGCGCCAAGCCAGCGCTTTTTGCTGGCAACAATCGCAGGATGCTCATGGTAGGACTGAGAAGAGCGAGAATACACGTCAGTACTAATGCCAACCAAGCTGCTTCTCGTTATGCCAGGCAAAAGTCTCTGAAAGGTGGCACTCATTTCATGAAAAAAAAGGCGATATTCGACTGTGCTTTGTCACGATGGTGCTCTTTGAAGTCAGGCTGACTTGAGTCAACACCGGAAGCTTCGACGAGCAAAGCATTGTACCAGCCAATGCTCTGTCAGCTACAGATGCAGCCATTTAAAGTGAGATCAGATCCACTGTGAAAAGTGACATTAAAAGCACTCCTTGTACTGAGAGCTTTCACACTCAGCAACTCATGGCGTTCATCGCTCATGCTAGAGTTGACGAGCTGGGAATTGTGAGTCACATCGTTGACAGAAGAGAACTAGTGTGTGAGTGAAGAATGAGGCGTGCCAATATGCAGACAATTCCCAAGTGACATGGCGCTGGAATGATGTTAAAATGACGCTAAATGAATAGAGCTGACGAAACGGGAGGTGAGAAAAGAGAGTAAGAGGTGAAATAAGGTTTCCAAGGAGTGTAGAGAAGAGACAGCGATGGATATGGATATGGAATGAGACAATAGAACAAGCGGCGACTGTGCCGGGGTGGCTTTCGAGAGCAGAACCCTGTAGTGAGTCTTGCTTTTGTTCATGAAATCTCCCCTTCCACAAGCTTGGCCCAGCTCCAAGACTCGCAGAAAGAGGCAGGGGCAAGCAAATCTCCCTGAATACGAAGCCCTACTCCTCACTATAATCACCATAGGGCGAGATTATGAAGCAAAACAAAAGTCAAATACGATGCCATATTCCCCTTGTGCAGAGACGGGCAAGGGGCGGATGGAAGTTGACTCATACACTGCGACAGGCCATTGTCCCTGCAGCAGAGTTGCCCCTTGACACCTGCTGCTTACCTCGCCATGCCCATGCCCATGCCCATGCACAATCCCCAGCGCGGCGGCCAAGTGCTGGAGCCGTGTCGATGTGACGGCCGTGGTCGTCGTTCGCCAGGCGCTAGCGCACATTGGATGTCGAAAACAGTCAGCCAAAATTTAGACAAGGCCGCCTCCCCACCACCTCAAGCTCGACCCCGCCCACCTATTCCGACCTACACACGTTCAACATGAGGCCGATTCTCCTTTCCGGGCACGAGCGTGCGCTCACGCAGGTCAAATTCAACGCCGACGGCGACATCATCTTCTCCGTCTCCAAGGACCATGTTGTGTGCGCATGGTGTTAGTTCCCGCCTGCTGCCCCAAGCGAGACGACACCACGACCACGACGCTGACGCGATGCAGACTCCCACAACGGCGAGCGCTTCGGAACATACCATGGCCACCAGGGTGCGCTCTGGACCGTCGACGTCAACCCCACCACCGAGCTGCTTGCGACGGGCGGCGCCGACAACACGATGCGCCTGTGGGAGGTCAAGACGGGCAAGCTGCTGAAGACGTGGGAGTTCGCCACATCCATCAAGCGCGTCGAGTTCTCGCCCGACGGCAAGCAGCTGCTGGGCGTCACCGAGAAGCGCTCCGGCCACCTCTCCACCATTGTCGTCTACCCCATCAACCCCGACCCCGAGGCCGAGCAGTCCGACGAGCAGACTCTGCGGATAGTGTGCGACGAGAGCAAGGCGACCGTCGCCGGCTTCAGCTACCTGGCCAAGTACATCATCTCCGGCCACGAGGACGGCTCCATCACACAGTGGGATGCCAAGAACGGCGACTGCCTCCAGAGCAACTACGAGGCGCACGAGCCGGACATGCAGGGTACGCAACGAGTCGCCGAGAGGGAGAATGCAGTGCTGACACGGCCTAGTGACGGATCTCCAGTGGTCGCCAGACCGCACATACTTCATCACAGCCTCCAAGGACAAGACTGCCAAGGTGCGTTTGCGATGCGCAACTTGACCTGCCCTGCCCACACATCATCTAACAAACCCTCCAGCTTATTGATGTCGAGGACCTCTCCGTCCTCAAGTCCTACGTCGCCGACACACCCCTCAACAGCGCCGCCATCACCCCCGTAAAAGACTACGTCATCCTCGGCGGTGGTCAAGCCGCCATGGACGTCACAACCACATCTGCCCGCCAGGGTAAATTCGAGGCCCGTTTCTACCACAAGATCTTCATGGAGGAGATTGGTCGCGTGCGTGGTCACTTTGGCCCCCTCAACTACGTCGCCGTACACCCACAAGGCACCGCCTACTGCAGCGGCGGTGAGGACGGATACGTGCGCGTGCACCACTTTGACAAGCCGTACTTTGACTTTCTCTACGAGGTTGAGCGGGAGGCCAAGTCGGCGAACTTGTAATGTATGGGTTATGAGCGATGGCTGGGATGATGCATGCATGCAATGGCGTTCCGGCAGTTGGGTCTTAGAAAGCCCTGGGTAGGCTCTTCAAAAGTTATGAGAGAGCCACGTACAGATGAGATGTATGTGAATGCAATGTACTCAATGACCAAGTTATTCAGATGAATGTCGAGAAGTGCAGCTGAGTGGCTGATTGAAATCACCCTCAAGTTGAACGAATGCGCCTCGTTCACTCGAGCGTCGTCCGTGATCTACTTGAGATATCTGATTGGCCCACATCACCTAGCGCAGCCCAGAACGCAACATCACCTCTCTGTTGTGCTTGTACAGCAACACCAGCACATTCTAAAAATGCTCAGCCAAGCCTGCACGTAATGCACCGCAGCGTCATCAGCCCCATGTACATTGCATCCTCATTGACAGCCTACCAACTCTAACACACTTGCACAGTCCCATCTTCTTCCTCTCCACTCTCCTGATACTATTCTTCTACCTCAGCATGAGCCCCTCAGGCACTATCCCCGCCCCGGCCCCTTCACCAGCGGGGGACCACCATTTCAAATACACCGTGCAGAAGGGGTATTTCATGCAATCCGAAGACTCGACCAACGACCAGGAGTTTGATTTTGTAAAAAATCCCCACCTCCCATTGCGGTGATTAAATCACACAAGAATAGTCAAATGAATGAATACACGAACTGACGGTTTCTTTGTCTAGAAAACAAGCAACTTTGGCCTTATCAACCGAGACTACCCTACGGATGAAAAAGATGACAAGGCATCCCAATGGACACGCTTCGCCCGGTACATCCGCCACGTGAACACCACCCTGCAAGACGGATCGAGCATCAAAGTCCTCTTCCTCGGCCGCCACGGCCAAGGCTGGCATAATGTTGCAGAAACGAAATACGGAACAAAAGCCTGGGATGTATGTTACTTCCCCCCTTTCTCCCTCCCTCCCTCCCTCCATCGTCATACTTCTCCTCGTCCATTCCCTGACTAACCCCTCATCAAAAAGTGCTACTGGTCCGCCCTCAACGGCGCTGACGGCCTCACCTGGTTCGACGCCCACCTCACCCCCCTCGGCGAGCAGCAGGCCCTCTCCGCCCACACCCTCTGGTCGCAGCAACTCCCCCACGGCCTCCCGCCACCCCAATCCTTCTACGTCAGCCCTCTCACCCGCGCCATCCAAACCGCAGACCTAACCTTCTCCTCTTTGCCCCTGACCTACTCCCCTGTGGTGCGCGAACTCGTGCGTGAAGCCCTGGGCGTACATACGTGTGACCGCCGCTCGCGCCGCTCGGAAATCCAGGCCGCGTTTCCGCACCTTGTTTTCCCAGAGGAGTTCTCAGAGGAGGATTTGCTCTGGGAGAAGGACTACAGGGAGCCCCGGTCTGCGCGGCGGTATCGGCTGGCGCGGTTTTTGGATGATGTGTGGGGCAGTGATGGGAATGTGTGGGTGAGTATGACGGCGCATTCGGGCGCGATTGCGAGTGTGCTCGAGGTCTTGGGACATCGTGAGTTTGCGCTTGAGACAGGCGGGGGGATTCCTGTGGTTGTTAGGGCCGAGAGAGTAGGAGGAAAAAGGGAGGTGCCGGAAAAAGAACCGAGTGACGCGCCGCCCATGTGTGATGGACCGCCAGAGGCATGAGTGCGTACCGTTTTGGCAGAGCTGGTTAGATGATTGTAGTAGAGAAATGGTTAGCAAAAACGCACATCACTAGTATACATGGCGTGGACAGTCTGAGCATGCATGCGGCCGTCAATTGTGGATTTGGTAGCATCTATGCGCTTAACCACTCCCTGAACCATTCCCGTCATTGTAAAGAATAGCAGGCCAAGGAAAGACACGCGTGTCCTTTACCCTTTCAACAAGCTGCCTAGAATCCGTCCATTTTTTTGGTGGTATTCCTCCTTGCCAGCCATCAAACGCCCGCTAATCAAAATGATAAGATCCCTTCCTGCCGTATCCATTCATTCCCTATTGAAAACTGTTCCGCGTTCAGCAGCTCAGTTCTTCTTGGGGAACTTGGGCTGTCCCATCTTATCACCCCGTAGGATAACATTGAGCACGCGCTCCATGTTGCCCAACAACTTCTGATCCGGCGTGGCAGTCCCGCGCTCAAAGTCTGCGATGATGGTAGGCGTGGAGTTGCACTTTGTGGCGAGATCCTTCTGGGTCATTGTGGTACCCTTGTCGTTCTTGGCTTCTGAGCGGGCCTTGGAGATGGCCTGGCCGACAGCGATGCCGACCGTCTTTGGCTTGACAATGTCATCTGAGCGGTCGACCTTTGTGAGGCGCTGGCCTTCAGCGGAACCAGAGCCACCCTTTGTTGTTGTTAGCAAGGAGGATAATAGCGGTGAATGTGTTGGTTTTTGACTTACGGCGTTGGCAGAAGCAAACTTCTTCTCTGTCGCGATGACAGCTCCGCTACGCTGAGCGGCGTTCAGGGCGCTCTTGCCCTTGACGACAGTCTCGCGGGGAGCGGCAGCGCCACCACGGGTGCGGCTACCGATCTTGGTAACGGAGTTCCAGTCCTCAGACATATTGATGTTGTGGGGGTTGGGTGATGTGTGTGTGAGGAAGGCTGAGCGGTGTGTTATGTGTCAAGGCGGGGTGTTGTGCTTCTTATATGAGCTATGCGGCTGCGTTCCTGC
This sequence comes from Mycocentrospora acerina, assembly GCA_022701365.1. Taxonomy (NCBI): domain Eukaryota; kingdom Fungi; phylum Ascomycota; class Dothideomycetes; order Pleosporales; genus Mycocentrospora; species Mycocentrospora acerina. The sequence goes on from JAKUHH010000068.1 coordinate 316,071, forward strand.
GTTTACACTACGCGGATTTGTCAGTCGGTAAGCGCGAATGTAGGAAACGGTGATCGAGCGTACAGGAAAGTGAATAAGGAGTCTCGATCGCGTGGGCAAAGACTCGGACACAAAGAGGCAGTCACACAGTCACCAATGACATCGCCACATACGCTAGTGCGCTTTTGGCGGTGCGCGAGAACATTCCATCCATGATCGACTGAGCCTCAGCCCTTGCGCCCTTGTCTATTTTCAAAACACAACAGTCCATTTGGAGTGTACGAAAGGAGTACAGGTAAGCCTGAGCATAGGATAGAGGACGTAATGCAGCTGCAAGAAATACATGACTCCCATGTCCAGGCAACGACTAGCTCATGCTTGGGTAGCACAATCGTTGACGTACACTGCATCCGATCGTACCATGCACTACCATTGCCGCACGTAATACTACTCGTTTCAAGGCTTGAGAATGTTGTGGCGAGACATTTTCGTAGATCTCTTGCATCAAGTTAAAACCTAAGCCTAGACAGATCTGCGCCACTACTGGAAGAGTAGATCAGGCCAAAGTAATGATTACTGGTGCATCACATATGTTTTAGAGTATACAATACAGCAGTGCACATGAAACAAGTAGACGAAATCACATTCAAACGCACCTAGAACATGTTCACGGGTATAATGATATCATTCATTGGCTAGAGTTCGAAAATCCACAACAGTACTCATAGACCGTGCATACAACACTCAATACCAAATCATTCAACAACACCCACTCCATGGTCCAAATTTGCATAGCCTCGATGTGCTCGCGTAAGCACTCGCTAGAATAGACGCCTTGAGTCCTGCTTTCCCGCCCGCAATCAAAAAAAGCTTAAAGCAATATCCCAAAGCATCGATACGGGAGTCTACTGCAATCTAATTGTTGCTCGCTTCTCAAATTGGCAAGTCGTCAAACACAAGGTATCGATACCGCATAGCTCATGTCATGTTGAGTGCATCCATGGCTTTCTCGTACGAGTTCCAGTCTGTTAGCGCACCAAGTGCACGACGCTGGTGAGCACTTAGAAGAGTAAGGCCATAAATGTAGCTCGCATTGACCCATCCGAAGCTGTCATCAATTAGTCTGTGTTCCATCAAATCAATGCACAAAAGGCACTTACCCTTCACGAGGAACGCCCTTGAAGTCGCTGCCCTGGTTGCCATACTCTGCTTCAACTTTGTGAGGATCAATTTCTCTTGTGACATCGTATTTTTCAACAACGACACCGTTGAAATCGACAAAGGCTTTTGTGACCATATGCAGCCATCGATATGCCAGTCGTTGGGCCTCGGCGTCATAACCATATCGCTGGAACCCAACCCAAGCCAGAATTTGCTGTGGTGCCCATCCAAAGGGATAATCCCATTGACGGTTAGGACGATCGACGTGAACCTCGCCGCGAGATTTCTCGGTACCGGATACAATACCACCAAAGACCTCAAGCTTGGGTAGAGCTTTCTCCACGAGAATTTGGGCTTGTCGAGGCGTTGCCAAGCCAGACCACATCGGCCAGAAGGTCGTTGCGCTTTCATAGCCAGTGCGTTCTTTCTTAACAACATTGTAGTCAAAATACATGCCCGCCTCTTCGTCCCAGAGGTACTTGTCAACGTTGGCACGACGCCTTCTGGCACGACGCTCCCACATGGCTGACGTTTCGACGTGACCAGGCTTCATTGTACCAGTGCGGAATTCATCGGGGATTTCGAGCCTGTCTTTGAAATGAGTGCGGATGCAACGACCGATGTCAACCTCATATTTATAAAGGAGCGCATTAATGTCAACAACGGCGAGATCAGCGGCAACATGCTCGAGACGGTAGGATGTGTCGTGACCAGACTCACGCACTGCACGGTCGTGTCGGAAGTAGTCGTCTAATTCCGGTTCGTGAACTTGCCCACTGTTGTAGGCCTCGACGAATTCCTCAAAAGTCATTCCGTGCTTCTCCTGGTACTCCTTCAACACCCCCTTAAAGTGAGACGCTTCAGTTTCGGGGGGAACGCCCAGACCGCCAGGTGAATATTTCGAAAGGCCGGTTGATTCGTCATACCGAGGCACGCTCGTCCATACCGAAAAGTATTCTTTAATAGCAGCGAGGATTGCTTCTCGCAAAAATTCGTCAGCACCAGGCTCGTGCTTGATACGCTCGTAGACACGCAATGCCATGTCGGTAAGGAAGGGCGGTTGAGAACGACACAGGTAGTAGGTGCGGTTGGCGTTGAGAATCTTGTTGTAGTGCTTGATACAGAAGCAAAAGTGAATAACCATAGATTTGACCAGGTCCACACGGTCATTGACCAGTAAACCAAGCGACTCCATGTAGCTGTCCCAGCCGTACAGCTCGTTGAAGCGACCGCCAGGAACAACAAAGGGTAGACCTCTCAAGTCCTTCTTCCCGGTAGAGTCAGTGTATTCTTCCATCGCAATCGCAAGCAAACCAGGCTTCTTGTTCAAGTCGCGCACGTATTCGGGGTTGTCGCAATCCTTGGGTAGCCATTGAACGTCAAGACGCATCTCTGGATGCTCATTGGCGATGCGGGTGTAGTAATCGTATTGCTCCTGGACGCCTTGTGGAATGTATATACGAGGACGCGGGTCGTCTGTCCAGTCCTTTGGGTCGCGTCCGACCTTCTCGATGTTCGAGCCATCGATACGGCGGGTAAGGCCGTCCCAAAAGGAGTGTTCGATCAAGCGGGAGAGACGGTTCACGGGGTTCTCGTTCAGGCGCACTTCGTCAAGGACAATAGTCTTGCGGCCGTAGTCTTGAGCGAGGGTCAGCTCTTGAAGCAGGTTCGAAAGCATGTAGGTGCCTCGGACGTCAAACTTGTTGTATGCATTGGAGCCGAGAGTGCCGAGCGAGATGACCTGCTCCGTATTAGCCACAGACATCCTCGACTTCATCGTCGTGACACACCTTGGGGCCCTTGTCGTCAATTGTGATCTGGTAGTTGCCATCCGAGTCCTCACGGGAGAGGAGTGTCTTGAGCGTAGGCTCGACCTGAATCAGGAAGCGACGCGGCTGTGCTGAGGACTCGTCTAGTATTGTCAGCACGGGTGCCATCCACGGTGTATTGCAGCAGATACGCACCATGGCTGACGCGGCGCCCTAGCGACACGCCGTCAACGGGCAAAGCATTGCGGGAAGAATTCTCTACACTCTGTTCTCTGTCAATATAGCGCTCACGAATTAGGCCTTGCAAGAGACTCACAGCTGAGTAGGTCCTCGCCCTGACATGGTTGCGCGAGTGGCTGGTGCCATAGTAGACGTTTGGCTCCGCGTAAGGGTCGAGGTTGGACGAGGTACGACGGGGCCTGGAAGGTTGCGAGCTCATGCTACAGCAGGTGACGGGCTGAGTCGGCTTTTGATGGCAGTTGCTGGGAAGATGCTGTGTTAGGGGCGTAGTTTGGTGTTGAGGGTACCGGTGCTAGGCGCGGGCTCTGGGGACAAAGATTAGAGGTACCCGCTGATACTGGTGGGGTGTGGGGCTCACGCTTTGCTTAGGAACAGAACAGAAGGCCCGAGAGGGACGTATAGATACTGTATGTAGCTAGGAACTAGGAAAGACGGCGTATGAAACTACGGTGTGGAAATGTTGTTGAGAGCGGCCAAGTCACGATAGAAGATCAAGTCCGCTACCTCCGTATCAATAACAATTCAGCAGCGACAACCGTTGCTTATTCAACAAATCGCCGCGAACAGCCAAGTACGCGGTGACTGTTTCTATTGCTGGAGCATCGCGTGCGATTGTCGGCGAGCTCCAGGTGCTATCGTTCGAGTTTCCATGCCCTGCTCGCTCCTGCCATTCAGCTTTCATCGCGACCCCTGCCGAATCTGCCCGCCAGAGCTTACTCTCGCTACGTCATTCGCGCAGCTTGTCCCTCCAGATGTTTGTAATCAATGCATCTCAACAACTCTCGTATAGCTTCAATGGCTCTTTGCTCTGTTTGTGCTATTTTTCAATTTTCTCGCGTTGCCCCTGCAGCTCCGAGTAGCTGCTGCGTTGTGACTGGTGCGTCTGCTGCATGTCCCAGGTCAGCAGGTACATTGTGCAATCAGCCTCTACGACTTGGCAGCTTTACGAACAGCGTTGTGACCTGTACCTCGCATACCACCTCAACCAACGAATCGACTGTGAAACGTATTGCTTCGGCTGTTACAAACTTTGCTCAAGCATGTCGAGAGCAGCTGCACACCTGATCAACGTCCGATGCCGCATACGCTTGCTCAGGAACGTCTTTGTTCACCAATGTGGAAAGGTTGTCAAGTTGCTCGGCTCTCCATCATGCCGACTAAGAAATAATATTGTGTTCTTGAGATCTCTTCATTGAGGTTTCTACTGACATTATGCTATAAAGGCATGTTGAAATTCTTCATAATGCACGAGGCTGCTCGTGTTTGTTTTTATGACAAAGGAAATATTTTGGCAATGTTATGCCCATCAACCATCGACACCAGCACAAAGACAAAACCACCAACGCCATCGCTAAATAAGCAAACATTATTAACCCAGTATCATTGACCATGCTTCTTACACCTGCGACTTGTTCGCCTTGTTGTGCCTCCTCTTTGCGATGTTCTTCCAGGTCCATTTACTTTGGTTCTTCTCTCCTTGAGAACCAGTCGAACTCAGCACGACGGAGTCTGGCCTTGGCTGTCCAATGCTGTATGCTCTTGTCGAGCAGGTTGTGATGCTGCCAGTATCGATGGAGGCCATTTCCGATGCAAGTTCTCGCAGCTCGAGTGTCTCCACGTCCAAGTAGTACTGCTGGCTTTGAGGAGTTGCCGGTGACGACCTGTATGGGTCTTGCATTGCGAGGAATCCAGAGGCGAAGCATCCACCGTAAATTTTCAATGCTTCCAGAGATGCAGCTCTCCTTAGCTCAATGTTGTGCCTCCGTGTGTCAAGATCGCCATCCTCAGACTCATCACAGTCGTCTTGATAGTCGATTTGCTGGTGATATGACTCCCAGGTTTGGTCAGTGCCGATTGAGTATGAGCGGGAGTTGTTCTGTCATTGATTGTTAGTGATAATGAAGTAGCGAGGATTGCAAGCATTGCATACCTGAAGGCGTGATGTGTGAAGTTGTAGGTTCTCTTCAGTCAAGCGGAATTGTGCAGGTTGCGTGTTTGTAGCCTCCATGGTGAGTTGGTGATACATTGTTGCTTGTATTGTTGGATCGATCAATGTGGTTCTGGTTGGATGAAGATGGTGATGTATGAGTAGCGGGTGTGAGTTTGCTGATGTGGATGTTGTGAATGGTTCATCAGTACTGAGGCACGGCACAGGACTTATATACAGAGATGAATTGATGCCCTTTCCGCCACTTCAGCCATCATACAGCCGGGTTTAGCAGGAACCCACATCTTGGCACTACCCGCATCTACACAAGCATGGATTGCATTCGCAATAAGCGCCGGAAATGTAGCGCACGGCCTTGCATCCCTGCTTCATCGTAGGCCAGCTGTAGCGAAAGTGGGTCCACCCAGCTTAATTGGTGCCATCGCAGGGGTCTCCATGTTGATCACCAGGCTGAGATATGAGGCTAGCTGAATATACTTTGTGGTGAACAAAGAATATGTAATATGATGAGCCAATCAAAGCGGTCGACAGCTTTCACGGGCATAGTTGCAGCCACCGTACAGACCACCCAACGAGACGTGTTCGGACTCACCGAAGCTGCTGCACCGTGGCAGCTATGGGAACTATGGTTGATGGGACGCCTCAGCCGAATCGATGTCTCAAGCTTTTTGAACAACCAGATTTTGCAGGCTGTCATAATCGAGAGGCAGGGTCGTAGGCATCACCACCAAAAAAAACACTGTTACAATCCCGTCGTCCTGGTCCTTCGGGAAGAGGCGTCTCTGCAGCATGGCGGTCAGCATGGCGGTCAGCCGAACATGTCCTCCTGTGAGCCATTTGGAATCTCAAACATCAGGATCGCGGCCTTGCCAATTGTGACGCGCTGATGATAACGATGCGCACAAGGGGCCGTTACACGTAGACCTGCGCACGGCCGATAAGCAGATTACGCCGGCGCTGGCAATCTCAGATGAGGAAAAAGCATTGAACTAACTCGGAGCGGAATGTACTGCGCGTACAAGTTTTGGAAGCGAACGATGAATGGACGATGGTTAGCCTCATTCGCCAAGAACCTGTTCCTGCATAAGCAGCGTTGCCTGTTACAGACGTGACAAAGGATGGGTTGCATGCTTCCGGACCCTGAGCCATCTCAACCACTGCAGCAAATGTGCCAAACATTCGACAAACCCGTCACAACGTTATTCTTTGTCTCTCGTTATCGGGGGTGCAGACTTGTCGATGAGCCTCATCGTCGTACACGCAATGCTCCGCATAGCATCAGACGTTGGCTTTCCCGACAGACGCCACACCTGGAGAGGTCCGGTGCGCGCCCGTCAGCTCAGTAGGCTGCGACCCCTGCATGGATAATTGCTTGTTCACTTCGGTACCTGGAGTGCCCGATCGCCAAGGACTGGGACTGGGGATTTTTAGCGTTGCTGTGGATACTGATGCTGTAGACTCGATTTGCTGGACCGTTCATTGACATGAGGGGTCGATATACTTGGAGGGTGGAGTGCGTCGGCGACCAAAGGTTGATGTGAGCTGGCACTATCCATTACCCCACGGCAGAGTGTCGGGGTGGAGTGGCCGGCGTTGATCAGATCGCGATGGGGGTCAGGGGCAGCACCGATTGGGATCGTCACCTCTTGTTTGACCACGGGATCTCACGAACACGGTGCTTCGAGAAGTCAAAACACCTCGTAAGGCATCTTTGTTTTTCTCTTCCCTCCATACGGGCCACGCAGGTTTCCCGAACAAAATGCATAATTCTCCGCGCACAAAAACGACGATTGGAGCCGTCATCAGGTTGTCTTCGTGTCAAACGTCTCACCAAGCGGAGGTGGGGCGCATGTTTCTTACACAACACAACGTGAGCGGTGTGTTGGACACCACGTCCACGTGTAGTTGACAGGTTCTTTGAGACACCCCCCTGCAGTGCAAGCATGCCAGCCTTGCCCTCGGATACTCGCCGATCACGCAGGCTGCCAGCATGCACTGTTTCTAAATGCAGGCACACGTCAAATCATACCCTTGCAGCTTATCCTCGTCCTCGTCGCCTTGCCCCTCCAGAAGGATTCGGTTTACTGATCGCAATTGTTGTCGCTAACCCTTGCCCGAAGGATTGCCCCGAAGGATCAAGGCGAGTCGAGCACCCTGGTCTGCAGTACAAAATTAAACCCCATCCTGTGATGTCGCGCAAATACGAGCAAATCTTACCCGGCATCTGGGAATACCGATCTTGGTTCTGCGAGTATGGCGTCACGTCGGCGATGAAGTATTGGCGTCGATTATGCAAGATTCCAGCCTTGTCATATTCGCCCCGATTCCAGACGAGCGGATGGGTACTGCCGTGCTAACCTCACTTTGAACTATCGAAGGAACTATCGATGAGTATATGGCACACATCCGTGCGAGTACGTCAGTCCTATCTTTCCTTTCTTTGTCGGCGACTTCCAACGAGTAGATGATCTTTCTAATGGAGGTAATGCGGTCATTTTCTATACGGCTACATAACCCCCGATCGTATTATCCCCTACGACGAAGCTCCTACCGAGTACGACTTTCCCCGGCCGCGAAAAAGCGACATCCGTTAGCAACGAAGTTGCTCTGGACGTTGGCAGGTACTAAATAGAGTTTGCACATGTTTCGAGAGCAGACGGGCAAGACAAATCTGTACCACTGCGTGCGCGTGTGTGTGCGCGGCCAAGGGTCGAATAAGTAAAAAATCCTATCCACAACCACACGCACGGATCCTGCCCAGCTTCACAAGTCGACAGACCTAGTCGACCTCTATAGTCCAGATAGCTTCTCGCTAACTCATATCCCGAGTATGTCCTAAAAAATCCGTCGTTGAAAGTTTTCCCTTAGTCTCAGCCATTGTTTGGTAGTAGCTAGTTTTAGTCAGGCCAACAAACAGAGTTGTTTTTACGGCACCGCGTGCAGATCTCCAGCCCGGGCCATTTCAGACTTGAAACAACACGAACTCGTTACCAGAGTAGAATTTGCTCTGCTTTGTTTTCTTGACGCAAAATTCGGTGCAATTTAAAGACCCTTGATTCCCACGTTGCGGGAAAGGAGAGAAGGGGTTACGATGGAATCTTCTCTTTCGAAGTTGTGAGATTCCGAAATGGGGAGAGGATAGGCAAATACTGGCAACATGATCGTAAAGACTTGGGTTTTGATCGTCGGGGGAGTACTCGATTTGCAGTAAGTATGGTTTTAGCACCGGATCGATTTGGGAGGCGGGACGCGCCGCTAGGTTCCGGCTGAGAGACGTGTCATGGGCGTGTGGACTACAGGGTTCAGGAATGTTATAAATATCGGGTTGTGCAGTTGAAGTAGGACGGGTGCGATTGGATGGTGTAAATCTTGACGCTGAGGTAGTTGATAGACAGTGAGGCCGTCATTGGGTGTGAAGGATGGAGTCTCCATGGTTTGATAGACGCTACCATCTGGTGAAACTTCGGTATTGACATGTCATTGATATTGGTTATGGCGGAAGTATAGCCCAATGCGAAATCATCCGCTGGACAGACAGCCTTGCACCGCCCTCGCATCAGGATCAGCCAGTTTGCTGGGCTTAAGGATTGTTGAGCCGGCGAAAAGCCGATATTGTAGTACACATAGCATATCTCCTCATTATACATCGTTATAGAAGAGGTAATTGTTGATAAATCTGCAGTGTAGTACACACTGCTCTCTTTGCCCACAACAATCGCAGATAGTTGTCTGAGAGTTTTATATCACACGCGCTACTAATGAGTTCAGGAATTAAGGTGGCTTTCTCTAGTAATGCTAGCTATTTCATGTACAACCCGATAATTGGGGACTTTCAAAAACTTATTGTGCATGTTCCATATTTCACATATTTTCGGGAGTGTCTGTAGGTAGATAGTGCAATAAGAAATAACTGCCATCGACCAACGATCTTACTATAAGCAATAAGAAATTCGATTGCTGGTTTGAGCATCATTCAATGAAGATGCTAAATCTGATGATTTGGAAAAAAATTGTTTGTCAACTACAATATGAGACTCCGAATATTATCTGCTCTGTATGCATCGATTGATTGCAACACACCATCTCTTTTCCGCCTACAAATCCTCACACATAGGTTGCTTGATAACCTCTTAAGGAAACGTTAACAACTCCTAGAAATTTTGGATCAGTAGTATATCCAGTTCGTGAGCTTAGGGCGGGTGAAATCGAACCTCGAGAAGCGAATTTCACAATTTTGATGAGCTGTAGTAGCCCCGTGATTTATGCGGAGAAGCCGGAGTGGGGCCTGCATAAGAATCTCGAGAACATATGTAAATAATCTACTTGCTGTCTCAATCTTTCAATTTCCCCTTTTTTGGTCCCAATTGATGATCTGGATCGATATTTTCAATGTGGAAAAAGTGCAAGCCCACGAAAATCTTACTAGGAAATCGGCGAAACAAAACCAAACTCTTCAAGCGGATATCAATCCTGCAGAGTTTGTTGAATATAAAATCCAGCAGATCAGTCTGCTTTAAGGCCGTATTAAAGGTCTTGGGGCAAATTCGGGTGCAGATGATCGTGTTGTTACAAACAAAACAAATGTGCTACCAAAAAAATTGCAACATCACCCGGACGACAATTCGTCGATACGAAAGCCCAAATTGATGCTCATACCTCAATAGTCCCGAAGAAAATCGACCAGTATACTCTGGTGTCATAATAGGGGTTGGACACTCTACAGGAGGAGCAAGGGAAAATCTGATAGAAGTGAGATTAAGCTTAACAAAAGTTGCAGCAATATGGAGAATATCAATTAAAGATCGACTACAAGATTAGGCGCAACAACGACATTGAACACCTTCAAAGCTAAATGGAGATTTTTTATTGAGTTAATTTTGAACGTATAAATTAAAAAAGCGCGGAAACGATTTCATAATGTATGTTAGAATTGAAAATCTCGATTTATGAAGGAAGAGGATGTCACGGACAGCAGGAGCGAATATGAAGACAACAATGGTGATATTAATGGTAGTATTTGTCGTAGTATTTATGGTGGTGAATGCCTGGCTACACTATGAATCTCTTCTTGCCTCAAACACCAGAACTATGCAGCTCAACCAGTAAAAACATCCGAAACTTAAACCTTATATGACAGCAACATCCCAAACAAGTCGCTGACCGGAAAAGTTATCGCTATTTTATCGATGTGGAGAGAAAAGATTGGAACTCGGCCTTTCCCGGACAATGCTCGGATTACATCGGAAATGCTACCGACGCGTCTCGTCGCGTCCACCTCTTCCCCTCACCAGACACTGCACTACGCCTTGTCACTCCTGCTTGCCAATTCCCGCGGCATCTCGCCCTTTTCCGCCATGTCGTTCAGAACTTTTTCGGCAGTCTTCATCGCGTCAACACCTGCAGGCACCCCGCAGTAGGTAGTCGCGTGGATGATGGCCTCGCGAATCTCCAGCTCGGACAATCCGTTGTTTCTTGCGCCTCGAATGTGAACTGCCAGCTCAGGAGCACGATTGAGAGCCATCAGCATGCCAATGTTGATCAAACTGCGTTGCTGCTTGCTGAGACCGGGCCTTGTCCATGCATATCCCCAACACCACTCTGTGACGAGCTCTTGACCTGCCCGCGAGAACTCTGTTGAACCGTTCTCTAGTGCGCGGTTGACGTACTCGTCCCCTACAACGCTTCGTCGCATTTCCAAGCCTTGCTCGAATAGCTGTTTGTGGAGCTCATCATACTTTGGGTCGGTCGACATGGTGACTGTTTGAAGAGTGGAAAGGCTCAAGACGAATGTAGGGTTCCGAGATTATGATTGCTAATAGATATTCGACTGGACTTGAGGTTGTAAGATACAACATAACTCTCCGGCTATTTACATACAAGTTCCCCTCCATTGACAGCCGATCTTGGTGTCCCCCACATTTCCCCACATTCACCTTTGACGCACGATTGCATCATCTAGCGTTCGGTATAACCGAAGTGCGGAAACATTACTGAATGCGAATGCGTAGATAATTATTCAATTACCGTCATATCTTGACTGCCAGTCCTCTTCACCACCAAGATAGCGGTACACAACCCGAGAATCCAAATCTCTGCATCGAGGATCATTTGCAGCGCCATCATACGTCTGGAGACTAACCTCGCCCAGCACATTTTTTGACCCCACATGCTTTGCCATGTCAACCGCCAGCCCAAAGTCCTTGCGCATCAATTGCACCTTGAATCCTTGTTTGTATCCTCCCGTCGAAGGTGCTTCAGGATACACATGCGGCACAGGGCAGAACTTGTCGCAGATGGTGTTTTGTGCAGTCCCGGCGGCATACACCTTTGCTAGTATCCGAGGGTCCAGCCCGGACCGCATGCCCATGTCGAATGCTTCCGAGCAGGCTATCGCTATCACGCCCGAGAGATAGTTGTTTGACAGCTTTGCAGCAAGGCCTAGCGAGGGCCCTCCACATGGAATGATTTGCTTGCCCATGAGCCCCATCAAGCTCGTCAGCCGTTCAAGATTTGGATCTGACTCGGAGCATCCTAGGAAAACCGCTATTGTGCCTTTGATGGCACCTACAACCCCTCCACTGACTGGTGCATCGTAGAACGAAGCCGTAGGGAAATTCTTCACAATGTGATCCTTGACCGCTAGGCTTGTCGCTGTGTCTATTGTCGAGCAGTCGATGAGCAGCTTTTTTGAGATATCTGTGCTGCAAACACCATCTTGAGGATCGAGGTATACTGAACGCACGTGTGACCCTTCTGGAACCATTGTAATTACTGTATCCTGTTTTTTTTCCCAGTCAGTTTTGCATCTTCTTCAAGTCAACGAGGGGGACACGCATACCGCTTTCTGTGCCACGTCTCTTGCACTCGTTGCTTTCACCACCTTGTCTGGGAACTCGGCGCACAATTCATCCACCGCCTGTTCCACCACATCGTAGATCCATATCTGTGATTCAGATGGCAGTTTTTTCGCCAAATGCACGAGCATTGGCTTGCCCATTGCACCGAGACCTATGAAGCCCACCAGCTTGAATTCGGATAGAGAAGTCATTTTGTCAATGGTACGCTAACAGGCTGAAGATTCGCTGCTTCTTTATCACAGTGTATAGATCTTGTCTGTCCCCCAGCATACAGGTGGGAATTGGCGAACAGGATACGAGTATCAAGTCCGACTAAGATGTTATAGCCGACTTGCCAGTGCATATTTCCGCTGCATGACGTCGGTTGAGCCGCGGGTGATGTGGCGGGGTAACCGTCAACCTGATCAGTGACAATAATACAAGGTACAGTGTTACACAAAATCTCCATTCGCTTATGTCAAAGTGAGTTTGCGTAGTAGGTATAGCCGCCACCCTGAGATTCAACATCACGTGCTGAGATTTGGCATTAGACTATTCAGAGAAGATAGACAATTTTGAGACAAGTAAAGTTGCAGGCAAATATCTGAATCATGGTACATCCCGAGACTCATGTTGAGGACGTTGCTCCCTCCTCGCTCCGCAAAGATGCTCACGCAACCGTCTCGGTACACGCACTCTCGTGCGGCCACTTCACCCTCCCAGAGTACCAGTTCATCCATCCTGTTTCTCAAGATGCACGCAAAACCGTTCCGTCGCTTGGATTCCTCATTCAGCATCGAGATGGAAAGACCAACAAGTTGACGCGAATTGTCTTTGATCTTGGACTGCGACGAGACGTCAAGAGGTATCCGGCTCCGATACAGAAGCACATCGAGACACGGCAACCTATGACTACTAATCCAGATGTCACGAAGAGTCTTGCAAAAGGTGGACTGAAGCCGGAGGATGTCGATTACGTTATCTACTCACATGTGTGTTGAAGAGACATATCACCTTCACTTTGTGGACGCTGATCGAGTCATGATTAGGTGCACTGGGACCATATCGGGGAGCCTCGCGACTTTCCTACTTCGATGTTTGTCGTCGGCCACGGCTCGCGAGCATTGCTAGGAAGCACATCCTCCTCACTCCGTGGTGGTCATTCATTTTTCGAATCCGATCTTTTACCCGAAGGAAGGACAATAGAACTGTCCGACCCTTTTGCGCAGGGCTCGATAAAGCACACTGCAGACACTGCGCGTGGTGTTCTTGATCTTGGCAGACCATGGAGAGCATACCGAAATCTGCCGCAAACCCTTGATGTCTTCAACGATGGATCACTTATCATTGTCAACGCGCCTGGCCACCTTGCAGGTCATATCAATCTGCTTGCACGAGTATCTCCGTCCCATGAAATTTACCTGGGCGGAGATGCGTGTCACGATAGACGGTTGTTGACTGGCGAGAAGAAGATTGGTGAGTGGGACGATGCACAAGGCCAGAGTTGCTGTATACATGCAGACCGCCAACAAGCCGAGGAAACGATTGAGAGAATTAGAATGCTAGAGAAAGAGGGGGTTGAGATCATCTTGGCGCATGATGTCGAGTGGGAGAGCGAGCCGGCTAACAAAGCGAGATTCTTCAGTGCCAATGCGTAGGCCGGTGGTACTGAGATCGATTTGGGGGTCGGACTTACTTCGGATTAGGAGCGAACAGAGATAAGGAGAGGCAGGGCTTGTGGGTTGAGAGGAGGAACTTGGACTAGATAGCGAGAGGGGATAAGATATTACGAGCAGAAGTGAAAGCGTAATGTAGGAAATGGTGTGGTGAGCAAACGCGCACCGTGCAGGAATTAATCGCTCTTCCAACTATTTCGTAGATCAATGCGTGCGACACATGAAGTGAAGGGGGGGCATTTCCTTTTTTGTTTGATGGTATAGACCTACATGCTTTATCTTGCAGGGCTGACCGTTCTCTCTACAGGACTACTCGTTCTTCCAGCTCCTACCCCGGAAGCCAGGAGCTCCAGGCGGCTAGCTTGCACGCGGTGCTTCTTCATGACTTCCACCCATTCTTCCTCGACGTCGTTGTCTTGTACCTCTCCATTTGCCTGATCCTCTAGTTCTGTGCGCAGATCTTCTTCTAGGACTGCAATCATCATGCTGAAGTCGCCTCCTAGTCGGCCGAGCGATCCAGCACTGTAAAGCACTTGTGTGAGAAGCGAGTCTCGGGCTGAGCGGTCCTGTACGTTGGGGAGATATGTACGGAGGATGTCGAAGAGCATTTCGACAATGTGTAGTGGGAAGGTAGCTAGGGCGGACGGAGTGGGTTGGAGGGGGTTGGATTCTGTGACTGGCTTCACAGCAGGTGCACTCTCCTCGGACCCAGGGGCTGGCAGTGCCGAGGGAAATATACTTTTGTACATGGAGATGATGGCAAAGCTCTGCTCTCGGAACACCTCGAGGTACTTTTTCAAATATTTCTCAGTCTGCTGGCCTACCGACCAGCCTGCATCGCCTTTTGCAGACTTGGTCAACCGTTTTTCCGTCTCTTGGTCAGCTAGCTCGCGCAAGGGATCGAGTGCAGCCAGTGTTGACTCTAGACAGCCCAGCCTGCAGGCCAGGAACAAGGCGCCAAGTGTGCCTTCCCCACTACCAATGCTGGTCCGTTTCGTTGACCAAGATTCGTCCAGTTCTGGGGCTACACGTCGAAGCCACCCGATGGTTCGCATTGCTCCCGCCAGTTTGATGTTCTGCGACTGGAGAGAGGAGATGAGGTTTGTAGTCATGGTTTTCATCTCCTGCTCGGCTTGGCTGGCCAAGGACGACACAAGCTGTGAATGGGGGTAGAGCGTGTGCAGGCGTTTGATGTGCGCATGAAGATCCAGCGCAGAGGCATAGTTTGCGTTGGATGTCGACGAGGTTGTGGAGGCACTGGCTTGGGCAGCGGCTGTCGAAGAGGATATGGCGGTTGACAACAGCGTTGGGAGGTCGAGCACATCAGACACGCGGTCGATGTTTCGCGACAGCAACATGGCCTTCCTCCGCCTGTCTAGTATGGCATTGTCGCCGCTCTTGCTGTATTTGTCTGAAAACGTCTGGGCAGCTGTTTCCAGGTTGGGGAGCTCTGACTGTATGGTGCCTGCATCGTGGCCTATTCGTGGGAGCGTGTCTCGGAGGTGCAGCAGGTGGTCTGTCGAAGAGATGATTGGTTTGTGCGAGCGCTTGGAGAGGACCTGGAGCGAGCGCAGGACTGACTGTGCGCTCTGCGAGAGCGACTGCTGCTCCGAGGATGTGAGGGCGGCCAGAGGCAGCGTTGTCAGGCGGGCGAGGTATGTGGTGGTGACGGCATCGGTTGGCGAGGGCCGGGGGGGTGTGTGTGTGCTGGTGTGTGTGTTGGTGTTGGTGTGCGTGTCGTGCGCGTCAAAGTAGGGGATGAGCAGCTCGTACAGCGGGTCGGCCATGGTGCGTGAAGACGGCGCAATGGGACGCCCACTCTCTGCCAGCAGGCGTGGGGTGCTTTGCGGACTTGGGACGGAGGTCATGGCATAGCGCGGGACCCAGCGACCCCTGCAGCTCTCTGCTTGGCGACCCTCCGCTAAAAACGACGCGCATCCTTCATCACATGTTGGACGGCAGTCTGCCGCCTACAGAGCCATGGACCCCGACTCGCACGGCGACCACTCCGACCCGCACGACGACAGCACGCCCGAGAGCCAGCAGAACGCCGTCGAGCGCTTCCTGTCCCGCCTCTTCGAAGACCGCTTCCTCACCGACAACCCCGCCAGCGACCACGCCCCGCCGACTTTGCCGCATCCGCCCCCACAGCCTCACCCGTCCAACACGCTCGTGCCCTTCTTCAGCGCCGCCAGCATCCTCGCGCCCGCTCCCGCCCTGCAGTCGCCTGGGTCAGCTGACCAGCAAGGCACCGCGGACTCCTCGCCCTCGACCGCCCAGATGCAGCGCCCGCACGATGTCGTCTTCTGCGTCGAGGATACCGTGGGCCTGAAGGATGACAAGTACAGTGTGGGCGTTGTCGACAGGTCCTTTGGCGACGTCGACTCGCACGAGCCCCGCCCCCAGCGAGACTATGGCGAGGACATTGAGTGCCACGCCGACATCGCCAAAGACGCCTTCCAGAAGTTCATGAAGAGCGGCATACCGCCGAGGGGCACGGTCTTGGTGTCGTGGCAGACGCAGCTGAAGACAGAGCTCGTACCAGAAGAGAAGCTGCAGCTGCTGGACCGCGCACTGTACGTGGGCGACGTCGTCAAGAGGAACGCAGACGAACACATGAGTGGCACAGTCATCGGGACAAAGGCTGTCTGCACCCTCTTTCCCGCCACCATGTTCAACGGCGGCCAAATCACACAAACCACCACCGACGACTTATCTATACGAAACGTCCCCGCCGAAGAGATCATCAACGTCCACGAGTTCGTCGAGGGCGCCATTGTTGTCTATGGCGGTTGGGTGGGGCGTATAGAGAACGTCTATGACGAAGTCGCCATCAAGCTCTCGAACAACTCAGTCGTCATAGTAGAGGATCCCGCCGAACTCGAGCAGGACGATGTAACCGTCGAACGCCTCAGTGTTGGCGACACAATAAAGACAAAAAAGGGCAACCTCCGCAGAGGAAACTGGAAATACGGTGCATTTGATCCGACAGTACGGCCAGAGGGCATGGTGGTTGAGACAAGAACTGTCGAGGTCGACGTGCAATGGCTTGCGAGCCGCATTGCTGGCGACAACGTGCAATCCTTCCCTGAAGAGCCACCAGCAACTCTTGGGCGAGACGAGTTTGAAAGCCCTACTTTCTATAAATACGATGCTTGTGGCGGAGCCCCAAATACCCTCCCTATCTCAGCTGATGGCACTGACCGCTCTTACCACGTGACTGACGTAGCCGTGGGTGACCGTGTTCGCTTCAAAGATTTGACAGGCGCTACAGTCAAGTACGACGGGACTCATGTTCTGTCAAACGGCTATCCACAAGGCAAAGTCACCCGGATACCCCGCACCGACTCTTTAGGTTACGATGTCAATGTCTTTTTAGTCATGCAAACCCACACCCGCGTTACTGTACAATGGCAAGATCTCACCATCACCGAAGACCTAAGCTCGTCCCTATTACCAGATCCCAATGTTGAAGACGACGACGAAGTGTGGCCAGGTGAGATTGTATTCACAAAAGAAGTCATTCCAGACTCTGTCGATCCGGTAGCGAATTGGAAGAAGAGGCCTGCCAAAGTGGGCATTGTGCAGGCTGTCAAGTCGCGAGATCGTATTGCGACTGTGCGCTGGTTCAGAAACCCTACAATCGAGTTCTTTGGCCCCGATTTGCTCCGCCCTTCGATTACCGGTGAGCTCAACGGATTCATCGAAGACGTTAGCTTGTACGACATTGAATCGTCTCTCGCCTTGACTCGACGTCGCGGCGATTTCGTTCTGATCCATCCAGGCTTCGTGGAGGCTCCACTAAACTTATCTGGACCAGAGTGGTTCGGAGAGGTCATCGATCTTGGTCTAGATGGCAAGCTCACAGTTCGCCTAGGCGCCGCCACACCTGTTATCGACGTCAAGGTCTCTTACGAAGGGGTAACCCTGGCATACAGTAGTGACATGGACAACGAGTTCCTCAATATGGAAGGGCTAGAAGGCGACTCAATCGAAGACTCTGACGAGGAGGACGTGTCAGACTTTGATTCTGCATCTTTCAATGAGATGTGGATCGAATACGAAGGCATGGATGGCGAGCCGCCAGTTGGCAATGAAGAAGATTGGTCAACTGAGGATGAAGACGACGATGACGATGACGATACCTCAATGCCAGACCTTGAGCCAATTGATGACATAGAGACCTCAAAGACCACACCAGAGAGCAAGTCACCGCTTACAAGAGAGGGACAGGCAGATACCCCAAGCCATACAAACGACGGTGCTTCACCTGTAGAGCAGAGTAGTGCAGATGTCATTTCCGGAGCACCATCATCTTTCCTTATCCTCGACACCAGCCCACCATCGGACCATCATTACTTGAATCAATCGGTTGTGTCCTCAGCAGCGTTCATGCGCCGGATCGGGAAAGAGCACAAGATCCTCCGAGGCTCACTACCACCAAATATCTTCGTCCGAACCTGGGAATCTCGCCTCGACCTCCTCCGCGTCCTCATCATTGGACCCAACGATACACCGTACGAGTATGCGCCTTTTGTCATCGACTTCCACCTCGAATCTACATACCCACAATCGGCGCCTGAGGCATATTTTCATAGTTGGACGAATGGCAATGGCCCGGTCAACCCCAACTTATACGAAGACGGAAAGATTTGCCTGAGTTTGCTGGGCACATGGCACACTGACGAGCGAAACGAGAGCTGGAGCCCTGCCAAAAGCACTCTACTACAAGTTTTGGTCTCGATTATGGGCTTGGTACTGGTGAAGGAACCATATTACAACGAGGCAGGCTATGATGTGCATCGTTCCGCTCCAGAAACGAAACTGAGCTCCGCACTCTACACCGAACGAGCGTACTTCCGCGCTCGCGCTTTCATCCACCATGCGCTCACAAACGATGTGAAGCCCTTTGCACAAGAGATACAGTATCTGTACCGGAGTCGGGCAGAAGATGCACCGCAACTTCTTGACAAGGCAATCGAGGCAGCGAGAGATGTTGTAGACCGGAGTGCCAGCGGAACTGAAGAAGGTGAGCGGGACGGGTTACGAACGATCAGTCTTGGTGCTGTAGTCATGCTGAAGAGACAAGTGGAAAAGCTAGAGGCATTGAAAGAAGCAAGCACATGAGCTGAGTTATGGATGTTGGGGATCGAATGAATGCATCGCACGGCGTTTTGACAAAACGGGTAGTCAATGCTTATACGGCGGACTTTGTTGAAGGCGCAACGACATGTATCGTATGTACAACGCAAATGGAACTTTAAATGATCAGGTGCACGTCACCAAACCGTTCTTTGGGACATATTGGGTGGGTGTATTTGTATTATCGCGTCACTGGACTGGACGGCTTACAATCGAGTCTTCAATACTGGACTGAAATCGCCTCTAGTCCATTTCTTCCGCAACCAACCTCTATTTTCTACAAAATTTAATTCGCCAGCACTTGATTGCTAGCTTACGCATTACTTTCCGAGATCACAACAACGCCAGATAAAGGTGGATGTCCCATCACGATGTTCCTTATTTTCACGAGGTAGACTTGTTCAGTGGTCCTTATTAGGCATTGGACATTTTCCGCAACATTAATATCCTACTTCTTGCTCAATTATAATCTTTCTCTGCAGAAAGTCCGCCACAGAAACTAACTGCCAGCTCCATTAGCGCTCCTCGTTTCTTTCGATAGCCGCCCTACTGGCATCCAGTCTGGTTGAAAAGAGAAATGGCAGAGGCATCCGATCCAAACGCAACAGCGCGTTCTATCCAGGCCTATTCTTATATCAGTACAACGCCTACACGTTCACACCTGAAATAGACACTCACCTCGATCTTGGCGGGAGCGGGTTGCCTCTCACGGCTCAGAATGTACAAAGTGTTCCATTTTTGTGTCTGGACAATGGCCCAGTCAATGGCGTAATCTGCAAGGAGCGTTAGCACCAAGCTTCTCCATTTTTTTTGGATTTGCGAATCGCCCTTACCTTGAACAATGTAGTTGGGCCCTGGGCACTCTTCGGAAGGGAAACCGGGGAAGCTGACGACAAAAGCCCCGCCGGCGCCGTATGCGGAATTCACAGGTGCTGCGTTGCCGACGATGTTGATTGCTCGCCCACCGACGGTTGCTGTGTTTACGACTTTGACGGTTCCGTTGGGCTGGCGTGGAGGTTAGTTGATCTGGGGGGTTTTTCCGTCAGGAATCCTTGTTGCTTACGTTCAGCTCGTAGTTGGCGCTTACGCATCTTGCTCCTGCGGTGGGACCAAAGGGTGTGCCTGCAACCTGATACCATGTTCCCAGGTATGCTTTGAGATTGAATTTCTGGTCTGGCACGGGGTAGAAACATGAACTGTCATATGTTAGGCGCTGCCATTCTTTTTCCATGCTTGTAGCTTGTCAAAAGATGTACCCATCGTATTGTGAAGCCACCACATTCGGAGTGGCTCCAGTCTTATTTGACGATGACTGCTGCCGGGGGGTCATGAAGCCCGAAGCGACAGAAATCAAGACGACGAAGGTGCTTGCAACACGCATATTGGCTTTCAAAGGTTGTGCAAAAAAGGATGGATAAGTTTAAAAATCCAAATAGGGAAGTCTTTGATCTGGTGAGTCTGGATCGCAGGGCATTCTTATACCGTACCACGCCCAGCCACTCAACCATAACATTTGGGCCTGAAAACTCGGTTATTGAGGCGGTGTCGATTCACAAACTCAACGCCATCTAGTTACCCATTTGCATAGTTAAAAGCCACTCTACCCCCGAAGCCAAGACCTTGCAACTGGCATCGTGAAATGTACCTTGCCGGTTTCCTGGCCGAGCCAATCGCTATGAGAAGAGGAAGCCTGCACAGGGAAATGAGCGTTCGCGGAGCGTAGCGGAGGTTGGCCCAACACAGATCTATGGCTGCGGAGCCGGCCTAGGTTGGCAAGTTTAGGGTTTCTATTACGCGTGCCTCGCTTGTGGGGTTGCCCGTATAAGAAAGCGTCGTGTTGATGGAGGTTGGGGTACGCGATCAAAGAGCTTAATCATGACGTAGGTTCTGGCTTGGCAGAGAATTGGTACCTTAACTCCCGCAACGTGTGGCAATGCTTCCCGTCAGGGTCTTCGCAAGCGATTCGTGGGGTGGCTGAGTCGTGTGCTTTGTGGTGTTTACCCTGCAGACTTAAGGTCTTGAATCATGACCATGTCGTGCATACGCGAGATCGCCTACACTTGACAAATGTTTATACGTAGGTGAATGTTGAGAAGGTTCTTAGTAGCCTGACCACTAAGCACATGAGATTTATGGTGAACCTCTCCAATACATGCCTTCTACACACCTCATTTTGCACACAGAAGTGGTTGGGTTATTTGATCTCAGTGTGTTCCCTCGTCAGATTGACAGGTAGGCTGGTTGAGTGATGTCGTCTGTGGTAGTGTGCTATACTTCTGCTTTTCGCACAACAGGCAATTGGGCTTGACGATCTACAATTAGAATTTTCCAATATCGATTATGATTTCTTCAGTTTGACAGAGTATTCGGTCCTTCGTCTAGGCTGTCTGTGCACAGTTGTGGTAGTGAATCTCAGGCTACTGCTCTATTTGAAATTGTGGTGGTTGAAACTAAGGCAAGTGCATCCCATACTACACACACGAAGGCAGCCCTACGAAAAAATTTCTCGTTAACCAATTCACCATCACCAACATGAGCGAATTTGCAAGAATGGCGTTCACACTGCTTATACAGATGCAAGCCTGCCACAGCGTGACATCGACGAAACTCCTCCACTCCTACGCCAGCCAGAGACGAACTAGTGAATCATAACATGCCCAAAAAGCAGATAAGCAAGGACATCAAAGCGAAGCCTTGCAAAGTAACGGTGAAAAATTGGTTCACATTCACCATGACCAGTCACCGTCACCCGCAGGCTAGCAATCCATGTTGACAAATATATAGTACAGATCAGTCCTGTAAGTCCAAAGCCCCCTATCGGTAACTCCATTCAGTTCATCTTTCAATCATGTCTTCTCCGTCACCAAGTGTTAACTACTTCAACACACAGCTCGAAAAACAAATCCACTACTGGCGATACAAACATCCAATATCCATCTACCATTTCCGCGCCTCCCACCTATCTCTCAAAGCCTTCAAGTCAAGTATCAGGAAATATGTCAGGTACATCAAAACGCTCCAAAGCTCTGATCCACTGCACTCCGCTGCAATTCCACCCGGGGACGAACTCCCAAACACAACCATCGAAGCCGTATATCTACCCGCCATTTTCGCACGCACTGGCTCCGCTCTCGGATTCCGGATTGGAAATAATACAGTGGAGTGGTTGTGTTTTGACCGTAGCATCGAAAAAACCCATCTGTGCAGACTATTCGTCGAAGGGGAGACTTTAAGATTGGAAGAAGCTGGTAGCAAGCTCGATCCAAATGATCCACGCAAACTCTTCGACCTCGTTGCATTTGTTGAAAAAGATACTGTGCTCCTGACGCGTGGCATGCAAACTGAGCACAAACGCTGGTTTGCTTCTTTTGTTGGCGCGGTGGAGCCGGAGGCAAAAGTCCGGTTGACGTGGAAGAGTTTTGGGACAGATCTGAAGAAGTGGAAGGATGGGGGGATTGGGGTCAAACAGGAACCGGAAGAAGAGAGTGAAGAGAGCGAAGAAAGGTTGGTGGATTGGTGTAGAGACTCAGAAGTTTGGAGAAGAGGGGGTAGTGATGAAGATGTTCAAGGGCACATGAGTAGGGGGACGAGTGAAGAGCTGCCTACGCGGAGGTTGGTGTTTGCTTCAAAGGTAGCTATACTAGGGGATGAGGATACTAGTATGTTTCTCAAGTCATAGTAACTGATGTAAATACGTAGATTGAAGAGCAGCCAGCTTCATCGAGCATTACAGTGTGCATGTACAATTCGCTCACGATGAGTTTGATTGGCCCAAAGCTTGAGAATCGTTAGGTAGTCAAGGAATAAACCGATCGTTGCTTGATTCCAATTTATAGACGGCTATGAATAGCGGAGTCTAGAAGTGTCTGGGGTATCTTCTGAAAAGGCAAAGGGATGATCGTACAACGACTTGACTTTCTGGCAGTACACTAGCACTTTATTATGAACTAATACTACTACATCGTCATAACTATATACATTGTATTTCGTAAATTCATCTCACTTTTCAGCTCTCAACCTCTAGCGCTGTAATCTCTCCAACATGCCTTATAAGCATGCTTAACCCTTGAGACCAATCTCATCAGCTGTGAGGATGAACTCCATGAAACCCGCATTGGTGTCAATGATGTTCTGGATGAACTCCTCGCTCGTAGGGTAAAAGTTTGTGGGGTAACCAAACTCCATGGTGTAACCGTAGACCTTGGTGACCTTCTTGTCCTTGTGCCATCGGCTAAAGGCGTAGTCGTCGCTTGCACCTGATGTAGGGTATAGGCCGACAGCCTGCTGGGGAATGTAATCGCGTCCGCCGACAGCCTTCATAGTGTTTGTTGTAGCATTTGCCTGTTGGCTGATATTGTCCCAGTCTTCCTGGAGAATGTACTCCTTGTACACCTCATCTTCCACAATACCACGCTTACCGTCGTACTCGGGGTTGAACAGGTTCTGCTTAGGGTCGTGAGACTGGTTGATGTCGTCACCCCATGAGTACAGCAGCGTGCCTGCGGCAGAGTGCACGTCGATGAACCAGTGAATGGAGGGGTACTCCTCATATACCCAGCGCATGTTCTGGGTCTCAGGCTCGGAGAAGGGAGCGGTACCGTAGAAAGCCTGGGATGTGGGGTTGGTGGACGCAGGCGCGACGGTGTTGCTGAAGTGCTTGGTGAAATTCCACATAAAGTCGAAGTTACGGTTGAGATCGACACCGACGGAGAGAGGGACTCCAGGAGTAGAGCTCTTTGGGTTACGGTTCTTGCGCCAAAGGTTGCTGTTCGCTTGATCGTGGCGCACACCATCGGGGTTGGTCATGGGGGTGAAGACGATACCCGCACCCAGAGCCTTCTTGACCTGGGAGTTTGTGTACCTGCAGACGCGGTTAGTTTGATTTCATGCAAAAAGAGTACTAAGAGTGGACTGTTGTGTCTAAAAGCTCAGGATGTTTTGAAGCAGAATTGAAGTGAACTTACTTCTTATTGCCGTAGGTAAGGCCAGTACGGTGCTCGTTCGCATAGAGCAAATCCGAGATGAAGTAAATGAGGTTGTCGGGGCCGCCTCGCTCACGCGCGTGAATTCCAGAAGAAAAGTAGATGTACTGCTTGTCGTTCTTGATCTTCTCCGCTTTGTTTGCAACGCCACCAATAATTGTGTTGCCCTCAAATGTCTTGTATGGGGCCTCGAACAGAGTCAGACCATACTCCTTCTCCAATCCCTTCATCGCACTGTAGACCTCATCGGCGTTCAAGATACCAGCAGTCTGGAGTTCCGCATACTCGCTAGGCTTCCTGGAACCAAGACCACGAGGAGCAACCTTGCCAGCCTTGAAGCGGTCACCCTTTCCAATGGGAGCAGTAGCAGTTTGTCGTTTGTTGATGTGGTCAAGGGTCTCGACGCGGACAACCTCAGAGTCGATGCTCCTCTTCAAGCGGTTGTAGTGCTCTGTAGAGACAATTGCGTGCAGCTTGTGCTCACCACCCGCTGGCATGACAACAGGACGGCAGCCATAGTCGATGTCGTGGTTGGTGGAAATGAAATCAAGCAACTGACTCTTCTCCTTAGCAAAGAAGGCAACGCTCAAGACATCGGACGCAAGAACAGCGCCGGGTAGCAGACCGAGGAGCGTGGAGACCTTCATGTTGATGCTGTTGAGAAGGGGAGAGTGCTGGTCGTGCAGGCCTTGTACATTGACTCGGTGCCTCTCTTATTTATGTGCAGAAAAACCAGTGTTGCCTCGACAATCCCGTCCATAATCATGGCTGACAGGTACTAACTGACTACCTTCCGCATTGGGTAACCAGCTTCCAAGATCGTGTCTTCCAAGACATGAGATGAGCTTGGCTGGCGTACTGAACCTGTGACTATCTGCAAATTCTGAGCGTTATCTATGAGTCTAGCCGTGACAGTATGTAAATGCAAGGAAAACATGCGCCTCTCCGCAAGTTCCATACCACTGGTACCGGGAGAGAAGTTGTTGCCAAGCTTATCGAATGTTCCTGCCAAGACTACAGCGGTCAATCAACGCACAACTCGCGATGAGGTACCGATCATGCCCTTGCAGGAGCAGACCATGCGACATAGAGCGTGCGGTCCTAAGCGTAGAAGTGCATAGCCACAATAATGCCGTCTTTGCCATGCACTCCACGCCGGAAGCCCGAATTAGGCAGAGCCCTTGTCAACAGCATCTTGTCTTAGGTACTGCAGAACCGAGTGGAAGGACCGAGTTCATCAGCCATACCATGCCTTACAGAGGCAGAGTGTTTCCCTACGTAGCTATCAGGCAGAATAGAAAAGGGCGCATCTCTTGGACCAGATCTGAGCAGGAAATGCGGAGAAAGTGTAAGGCCGAATGAGGCAACTGACTGCAGTGGAGTGTCACTAGACATGAGACTGTTAAAGAGTTCAGTAGACACCCATACACGTTCCCGCTGCTTGAGAAGGGGTTGACACTGGTGACGGGAGATGAAAGTGCTGGTAACTATACGAATCAAATCGTGCAGTGAAGTAAGTCTTACCAGTTGCGAATGCTCACGATGATTACAGGTGGTGTGGAGCCAGCCGAGTCCCATGCCAAGAACGACGTAATCGCCGGTAGGCCCGACAATATATCCCCATCACTTCCACTAGCAAGCATGAAGCCGCGTTGAGATCTCAGAAACCCCCTGTGGTACATTTTACGAGCAATGGACTATGCCGCATTGCCTCCAGAGGTGCCAGAAATCACAGTGCTCATCCTTGGAGATTCCGATGTCGGCAAGTCAACGTTCTTATCGTAGGTACACCATCTCCATCGACTGCACTCTGTCAAGGCATGAGACTGAGAAGTCAATACCTGAACCTCGAGAGCAACAATCGGCCGTCTCTGTGCTCGCTGGTCAGTCTTAACTGACGTGGAGATAGTCGTTTGTCATTGGGCGTTCGACCCCAAAACGATGACCTGCCGCCGTACAATCTCCCCACTCTGCGCGACAGCGACCAGCCATTCGCGTTCGATATATCACTCTACAATCGCCCATATAAACTGAATTTCTACGATACAGCCTCTCCTACCAGCTACACGCTCCTTCGGCCTTCCTTTGTGATCCTCTGCTATGACATCTCCTCCCGCGCGTCCCTCGACTCCCTTTCCACCAAGTGGCTCCCTATCGTGAATGGGCATTTCAGCTACGATGAGAACCTGCCAGTCATGGTGTTGGGTCTCAAGAGGGATCTGAGGAAGCAATGGACATTGGCAGAGGTAGGAGCGGATAACATGGGTAAAGGCCAGAGTA
The DNA here is from genome assembly GCA_022701365.1 of Mycocentrospora acerina. NCBI lineage: Eukaryota > Fungi > Ascomycota > Dothideomycetes > Pleosporales > Mycocentrospora > Mycocentrospora acerina. The sequence goes on from JAKUHH010000068.1 coordinate 342,084, forward strand.
TAATGCCGCATGAAGGCGTGCAGACAGCGCAAACGATGCTGTGTGATCGTTATGCAGAATGCAGCGCACTTACCGGCGAGCTGTGTCGAGAAGTTTTGGAAGATGTGGCCAGAACGTGTGCGAAGACGACGACGACGGACGGTGCAAAGACTGATGGCGGGTGTGTGGTTATGTAAAGACGAAACGTCTGAACCCACAACGTCATGCAGTGCATCTTAGCCAGCACCAGCTGCCTACGAGAGTTTCTCTCTGGTCAGAATCATACATGTAGCACGCTGTGTGAATCGTGGGAGTTTCTATTCCCGACTTCCGCCGAAACGTCGAATGTCGGTGCGAACAGATGGCAAAACTCATATTAGGATTGTGCTTAATCTAGGTCCGATGAAGCTTTTCAAATGCGTCTAATTGGTCTATGAGGAGGCGATGCGGATTCATCACTCAATGTTCGATGTTGACTCTTGTAAGCAGTGATGTGATGCACGATGCAAGCATTAGATTGCTAGTACGAAGCCACCGACGGCTATCGTGAATTCTACCGTTGCGACCATCAGGTCTGCCCAATCAGCAGTAACCAATAGATATCGTGCTCCAGCCTCCGGATGACGGAGCTATGGCTACTTCCGAAGAGCAAGGTCAATTCAATCCATTATCTTCAACGCATCTCTCTTCTTCTCCCAAATCTGGCCCAGACCCACTGGTTGACACTCTTCACTGACAGCATGGATGGAATTATTCCCTCGTTCGTTGCCGCGGTACAGGCATCCTTATCAGTACTGCTAGTCATCTCATACGGTGGCATCGCAGCAAGATTGGGTCTTCTCGACTCCAAGAACAGCAAGGCAATCAGCAAGATAAGCGTAAAGATGTTTCTTCCAGCACTCTTGCTCGTCCAGATTGGATCCGAACTCCACCTGGGCTCCGCCAACCGCTATCTGGTCGTACTTTTGTGGGCATTTGTATGCCATATTATCAGTTTCGCAATCGGTGTGTTCGCACACTTGGTATTTGGGATGCCAGATTGGGTTACCGCGGCTCTGATGTTCAACAACACGACGAGCTATCCGTTACTGCTCATCCAGAGTCTGGACGCAACAGGCATCTTGGAAAGCCTGCTTGTGGGGGATGAGTCGACAAGGAGCATGATTGAGAGAGCCAAAAGCTATTTTCTAGTATTTGCAACCGTGAGCAGCTGCTTGACCTTCGCGGTAGGACCGCGGTTGATCGATCATGAACACGCTCCAGATCTGGAAGACGACAGCATTACTGAAGAGGACGATTACGACGAGCAAGACCAATTGGATTATGAAAATGGACTCAGTAACGCGACAGAGCAAACAGGTCTGCTTTCGCCCGACCACCTTGGAGAATATCGTCAACGGCACAAAAGCGTAACAAACATTACTTTCTTTCCCTCAAAGCCCAAATTCGTCACGGTCAAACGCCGCCCACGCTACGTTCCACAATTTAGATGGGCTGATTTAAGCGCCAGGACCCAATGGTGGCTGCTCTTCTTCTACGACTTCCTCAACGCCCCACTGCTGGGCGCAGTACTAGGAGTGTTTATTGGCCTCACTCCTCCTCTCCACCGTGCGTTCTTTAGCAATACGAATGATGGCGGGATTTTTACTGCCTGGCTGACGGAAAGCTGGAAGAACATTGGAAGTCTATTTGTCCCCCTGCCACTCATCGTCGCTGGCATCTCACTCTACACGTCTTACCAAGAGTCTAGGGCAGAGGGTGGCTCAGCGACAGCCATCTCATGGACCACTACGTCTTTTATTCTCTTAGTTCGCTTCGTTCTCTGGCCGGTTACTAGCATCGGAGTAATCTACGCGATTGCCAAGAGCTCCGGCCGATCAGGAATCTTAGGAGACGATCCGATGCTCTGGTTTGCCATGATGTTAATGCCAACTGGCCCATCTGCTATGAAGCTGATCACAATGGTGCAAGTGAGCGATGCTGGCGTGGAAGACGAGAGGAAGATTGCGAAAATTCTAACAATCTCGTACATCCTCAGTCCTGTTTTAGCGTTTACTGTCGTCGGGGCATTGAAGGCTAGCCAGGCTGCCATGTAATGAATCCTAAGCCTGCTTGACGAAGAGCAGCTGTCGGGGGTCTTTCGCATCCTATCCGATATTACTAGGGCCAGTGCTGTGCAGGAGTAAGAGCACGTTGCAATCTGGAAGAAGGCTGTTGTCCCCGGGCGGGGGCCTATCTGCGCCCTCCTCTTCGGGCGCAAGGCCATACAATGTAAAAGCCTCATAAACACGTCTCGATTAGGACAGTCCCGAGTGGATTAGAAGAGAACACCTCAACAACGCACGCAGTCATATTTGTTCTCCATTTGACCACAACAACACCTTCTGTCGTTCAAAACTCGATTCGTCATCTATCTCACTCTACAGGAGGTGCATTCGAATTGAAAAACGAAAGACTCATCAACTTCGTAACGACGCACTGGTTGGTCATGCTCAAGTCGAAACAGGATGAGCCCAGTAGGGGAAATCGTCCGGATACAGCACGTTTCAAGAGTCGGACCGAATAGTTTAACACCTCGCAGGCATTGAGGCAAAATGAATTCACAACAACGACTAATCTCACGGGATCCCCAATCTCAAGCCACATACGATCCCCCGCTTCCGAGACAGGCCGTTACTTTGGTGTTTATTAAAAATCGCGGAGCAGATCAAAATGAGCCTTATTTGCGGATCTTCTAATACCGGGACATCTCCATGTAGAAGGTGAGGCCGCGGAAGTCATTCCCATGTTTGTATCGCCAATGCCAGAGCGCCGCTTCGGGACTATTCGACTGACGTAGGGTGGTACAAACATGTGCGGGCTTTGGCCGGTGTAAAGTAAGGGGGAGCTTAGTATGAGAAGAAGAGGGATAAATAAGAACCGTGTGGAGTGCCATTTCCATCTGGGGTTTTTTTTCATCATCAAAGCCTACTGAATCATCAACCTTTAACTTGTATATACCTCGAACCAACTTCACTACCAATACCAAAACCGCCATTACCCCTCAAAATGCGTTCCGCCCTCGCCCTTGCCGCCGCCACCCTCTTCCTCGGCCTCGCCCAGGCGTCTCCCGCGCCACTCGACGCCCGCGCAGACGCCAACTGCCCTCCCCTCGCGCCCTATCTCATGAACTCGGACCCCAAGAACGCATGGAACAGCGTCTGCACCGCATACAGTGCCTCATGGGTAAGTAGCTTCCAGCCTGCTATCCCAGCAATTATTATTTTTCGCCTGATTTTCCAAAGTACAATGCTAATTTTTTCCTTCTTCTTCACTATAGAACGACACTTGCAACCGTGGAACCGGACCTGATCCTATCCCTGGATCGAAGCCGTTGAGGTCCTGCAAGGATGCCGTCTTCCAGGTTTAAATTTCAAACGTTGGATAATTGGAGGAAGGGGGGGGGAGGAAGAGGGGAAAGTTGCGTCTAGGTTTTATTGCGGGAATCGCCGTCGTCGGGATTCACTGGTTTGAGGGGGGAGATTAGAAAATATACTCACTTACACTACTGAATTATTGAATAGATTGGTCAAGTCAAGAAGATTCAGCAATTACCTCTTTTTTCCCCCATCATCCTGTTGCTCGCTAGTGCTTGTTGTGTACTGCACTGCTGCTTGAAGTAATGATAATATAAAAAAAAAGAAGAGCAGAGAAGATTCACACCAGCCTATCAGAATAACTAGCCTGTCATTGGTGAGAAGGGGGATTTGCATGGAGCGAACCACGGTTCCTTCGTATGCTAGAAACCTAAAGTCTCGTATAGATGATTTTTGTTCCAACTCTGTTTCCTTGCAAGCTCTGGCGGTTCTTTGCGCGCGAGGCTTATTCGCCCTGCATGATTTTATTTTATTTTATTTTTTTTCATGCTTGTCAAACGACCAGCCATCTAGCCAGCCAGCCAGCCATCCGTCAAGCCAGCCAGCCAACCAGCCAACCAGCCAGCCAGCCATCCATCCATCCAGTCAATGGGTCAGTCAAACAGTTAGCTTTTCCCCTTTGCGCGCTCATCAAACATTTACCTATTACTACCCCGTCAGACGCGACATGTTCAACACGCCAATACCAATACCACGACCACTACAACCACGACCACAAACAACAACAGTAACAACAACTACAACAACTGTAACAACAGCAGCAAACTTTATTTCTCGACACACTATTCCAGACCTCTTTCTCGCGCTCTCCTCGTCTTGCCCTATTTGTCTCGATGCCTACACCGCTGAATCATGTGTTCGCATTACGGGGATAAACGGGTGCGAGCACGCCATGGGCAAGAAGTGCCTGGAGGAACTTCTGCGACGGGACCCGGGGCAAGAGAAGAAGTGTCCGCTTTGTCGCGCGACGTGGGTTGCTGCGATGCAGAGGCATGAGTTTGGGGGCGGGGGTGCTGTGTGGGACAGGCGGGAGAGGGATGCGCAAGGTGAGGTGAGGGACGGGGTGGAGAGGCTATTTGTGGGGAGTGGAAGTGGAAGTGGGAGTGGGAATGATGGTGGGAATGGAGGGTTGGGGATAAGTCGTCTTTTGCGGAGGTCGTCTCTCCGCCATTTGACGCCCCGGCCTACGCTTGTTATTCCTCAGGAGAGTCCCTTGTCTTCTCCTCGTAGGTCACGCTATACCCCACCCGCTTCTCTTGCTGTTGTCCCAGACAGAGGACATGTCGGTAATCGCCTGGAAGAGGCGTTCACTTTCCGCCAGACGACGTCCCGGCATGCGCCCTTAGTCCCTCACGAGAGCCCTTTGACTTTTCCTCGTGCCTCGAGCCACGCCGCTACTCCTCCTCTCAGCGCAGGTTTCTCTGCCGTCCCGGAGGAAAGTGTTGCCGAGAGACATGGCGGGCTGAGGGAAAGAGAGGCAAGTCTTTTGGTGCGAGAAGAGATTGTTACAAAAAGGGAGAGGGAGATGAGGATGAGAGAGGAGATTGTTATAAAAAGGGAAAGGGAGATGAGGATGAGAGAGGAGGCTGTAGAAAAGAGGGAGAGGGAGGTTGCAGCAAGAGAAGAGAGTGTGGATGGAATAGAATGGTGGAGGCTGTGAAAGAGACCTTGATCGTTCTTGGGAATGGAGAAGAAGAGTACGTGGGACGACATGTATTTGCCGCGACTATCTTTTGTATCAGGCAAGCAAGGTGTTATTGTGGAGCAGCTGTATAGACCTAGACAAGAAGCATGTTTGAGATTGAGGCGATTTTGGCATGTAGAAGTGTGGGTGGCTGGTCAAAGTTTGTTGGTGCAGGGTGAGTTGTGCTCCTTCCTCATATGCGTGATATGTAATCAGAAGGAACCTCACTCGGCTGCATGTCTCACATGGACGGCATTCACGAGTAGCAGTAGCACTAGCAGTACCAGCACCAGCACCAGCATCAGCACGCTGCTTTGGTCGCTCTGATTTTCGGCATCTTGTGAGAATGGCAGTTCCGCTCCGCCGGTGCTCAGAGCTACCGAGCCACAAGCCGAGGCAGCTTCCACTCGGAGAAGAGCATATCCACGGCAAAAGTCGGAAGCGCCCAGCGACGGCAAGCCAGACATGCAGGGACCTCGTTAAGCAAGGTGAAGGGGCATTCACGTGCAAAGGCGTCGGGCGGGAGCATGAGGGGAGCTGCAAGCCATATATGGCGCCTGGGTATGTCTTGATCCAGGGGGAAGTTGTTCGCGCTGTTCGTCACGACGAGCTGTGTTTGTTGTTGTTGTTGTTATTGTTGCTGCGGTGTTGTTGTTGCGGTGTCGTGTGCCCGCCCCTCGGCTACATGGCGTCATGGGTGCCCCGCGCCGCATGTTGGCTGGCCTGGCCTGCGCACGAGGGTGGGTAGACATGGACTGCGAGGGTGGGTAGACATGGGCTGCGAGGGCTTAGAGGGCTCAATGGGGCATGCGCGACGAGTGGTCGCGCAATTAATCCGCGTATGCGACGCCGCAGAGATGGGCGGGCTCGGCAGGCGGGCGGTGCAGCTTCTGGTTGCGGTGCAGGCCGGCAGTCGTGGTCGGTGGCGGCGGGCAGTGGGCGGGCAGTGGGCGGGCAGCAGACAGGCAGTGGGCGAGGGCAGGCGTGGGCATCGGCAGGCTTTGCCCCGCGCCAGGCGAGCTCGAGCGTGTGGGCGGGCTCACTGGCCACGGCGGCCACCAGTCAAACGCCGTGCTTGGCCAGCTCGAGACCGCGGCCGGCAGCAGCAGAACCACGACGAAGCTCGCAGGCGCCCAACTTTCCGAGGCTATACACTCGACATTCCGCCATGAGGCCTGTTATTACCGCCGCCGCTGGCATCCGAGCAGCAGCTTCATCACTTGCTCGCCTCCCTTCTCGCGGACAGCGCTGTGGCCTTGCAACCTCGAGATTCTCCTCGTCCTCATCCACTGCGACATCGGCCCTCCGCTGCATCACCGCACTCCGAAGCACCAGCCCCCCATACGCAGCAGCAGGACAGCTCAGAATGGCGTCGACCTCGGGCTTCAAGAAGATCAAGGTGGTCAACCCCGTCGTCGAGCTCGATGGCGACGAGATGACGCGCATCATCTGGCAGGTCATCAAGGACAAGTTCATCCACCCCTACCTCGACATCGACCTCAAGTACTACGACCTGGGCCTCGAGTACCGCGACGAGACGGACGACAAGGTCACCCTCGATGCCGCCGAGGCCATCAAGAAGTACTCGGTCGGCGTCAAGTGCGCCACCATCACCCCCGACGAGCAGCGTGTTGAGGAGTTTAAGCTCAAGAAGATGTGGCTGTCGCCCAACGGCACCATCCGCAACCACCTGTAAGACTTGCACCATGATTTCTCTCTCTCTCTCTCTCTCTCTCTCATTCTTTCAATGGCATTTTTCAAGAAGAAAAAAAGACCAAAAAAAAAGACAAAATCAGAAGAGAAAAGAATGCTGACTCCTCGCCCTCCAGCGGTGGCACCGTTTTCCGCGCGCCCATTGTCATCCCCCGCGTGCCCCGCCTCGTGTCTGGCTGGAAGCAGCCCATCATCATTGGCCGCCACGCTTTTGGCGACCAGTACCGCGCAAAGGACCGCACCATGGACACCGAGGGCACCCTCGAGATGGTCTTCACCCCCAAGGGCGGCAAGCCCGAGGTCATCAAGGTCTTTGACTACCCCGCCGGCGGAGGTGTCGCGCAGGTCCAGTACAACACGACCGAGTCCATTACGGGCTTTGCCCACTCGTCCTTCAAGCTTGCCCTGGAGAAGAAGTACCCTCTGTACATGAGCACAAAGAACACCATCCTCAAGGCCTACGACGGCAAGTTCAAGGACGTCTTCCAGGAAATCTACGACAACCAGTACAAGAAGGAGTTTGAGGCTGCAGGCATCTGGTACGAGCACCGCTTGATTGACGACATGGTCGCCCAGATGATCAAGAGCGACGGCGGCTACATCATCGCCATGAAGAGTTCGTATAGCCGAGACCGCACATGACCCGTGCCCCTCGCTAACCCAATCCAGACTACGACGGAGACGTCCAATCCGACATTGTCGCTCAGGGCTTCGGCTCCCTCGGTCTCATGACCTCGGTTCTCATCACGCCCGACGGCAAGACGTTCGAGGCCGAGGCCGCCCACGGCACCGTCACTCGCCATTACCGCGAGCACCAAAAGGGCAACGAGACATCGACCAACCCCATTGCCTCCATCTACGCCTGGACACAGGGTCTCTCCAAGCGCGGTGAGCTTGACGGCACACCCGAGCTCGTCGTGTTTGCCGAGCAGCTGGAGAAGGCGTGCGTTGACACGGTCGACATTGACGGCATCATGACCAAGGATCTTGCGCTTGCCTGCGGGAAGAAGGACAGGGGCAGCTGGGTCACGACCAACGAGTACCTTGACGCTGTCGAGAGGAGACTCAAGGCCAGCCTCAAGGAGAAGTTGTAAATGATGACGATGATGAATAAGAAGACGAATAAGAATAAGAATAAGAACAAGGATAAAAATATGATGAAGATGAAGATGATGAAGAAGAAGAAGAATAAAAAGGAATTGTTGCATTTTGTCCCCCCCCCCCCCCCCCCCCCCCCCCCCCCCACGCCCC
>JAKUHH010000068.1:350276-472122 GCA_022701365.1 Mycocentrospora acerina
CCCCCCCCCCCCCCCGCCTTGGTAGACTAGATATTCCCTTGTCTGGATAGAGCGTCATGTGTCTTTCTTCTTCTTCTTTTTTTTTTGAAATGCATATTCGCCCATGATGGGAACCAAATATCACAATCGAGAAAATAAATAAAATCATTATATCCTTGTACTTTGTCTTTGGGAAGCCATTCCATTCCATGATGTTGATGTTGATGTTGATGTTGATGTTTTTGTATTTTTGGCCATTTCTCTCTGCATTGGTGTGTGTACTTTTGTTGGTGTGCTTGCTCTTTTTGTTTCTTCTTGTTCTTGTTATTCTTGCTGTTGTTGTCGACTATGTGTCTTTTGTTTCTCCTTGTTTTCTACGAGTATGCTTATGCTTTGCACAGGACAAGGAGTAGAAATGGGAGTAAGAGCAAGAGTGGGAATAGGAGTGAGAACAAGAGTCTCCTCGAGTAATCCTTCTTCTTCTTCTTCTCCTCCTCCTCCTCCTCCTCCTCCTCCCTTGCTACTAACCCCCCATCTTCCGCTTCTTCAACTTCGACTCGCAATTGATACCCTAGTCTTTCTTCAACGGGCTCTTGTTCGTCGGCAGTTGGATCGAGAAGTAAAACGCATGCTCCCCGATTACTAGTCGTGGATTGTCCTTTTTTTCCAGCAGGGTGGGGGTGCGGCGAAGGGATGTCTGTGGGGGGGTTGGCGGAGTGGGAGTTAGGGTGGGGACTAGAGTGGGGACTAGAGTGGGAGAAGCGTGTTTAGTGATTTGGACTTCTTGGAGGTATCTCTTGTAGAGGGGGTTGGACTAGGGGGAGCGTGGGGGTGTGTGGGGGGTGGGGGGATGAGGTCTTTTGGAATGCTAGGGTGTAGATGGCTGCGCGGGTTGTGTTTTGGTGCTGAAGCGGTTGAGGGTGACATGAGAGAGCGCATGGTGTATTCAATGGGATGGAATAGAGAAAGAGGAAACTCGAAATGAGAGAATGAGAGGAAGAGAGAGAGAGGAGATTGGGGTTGAAACGCGTGTGGAACATGCAAACTCTTTTTCAACGTGCGTAATGCTAGAAAACAGAGAAATATTGGGAGGGTCGAAGAAAGGGTTGAGAAGAGGGCAGAAGAGAGAGTAGTTGGATGATGAGAAACCATGGTAAAGCAGAGTGATGTGATGATGGAGTGGGATCAGTAGATGTGCAGGATGGTCGTTCAGAACAAGGAAGCCCTTGTGGATAGTTTGGAGAAGGGTTGGACACTTGTTCAGCGCGGATGAATTCGCAGCGTAGAGTCGACGTTTGCAAGGTAGACGCCTCACTTTCTCAACCTCGCTTTCCTGGCTCTCTCTCCATGTCAGTGGTGGTTAGCGAGTGGAATGGCTGCGCAGCATGAGCGAAGCACCGGTTGTTTGGGACCGGGGAAAAAGGCGCATGGACTCGCCAATTGCCTCACCGACGGTGAAGTGAGCTGACGGCATGGCGTCGCTGGTTCGTTGTGCCTCTCTCGCTTGCACAAGCCCCAACGGTCTACGGGCCAAGGACGGGGAACACGTGACGGGGAGCCCGATCTCGGCAAGGGCGGTGGATGCCGCCATTCAGAGGCGGGCGATTAGTCGTTTGGGGAGAAAAGAAACGGCTGTGCGGCGGGCACGAGGCAGAAGAGCAGCGGTGCAAAGGTACAAAGGCACAACGGTCAAAAGCAAAAAACACGCGGGGGGTTCTTGTGCGTGGACTGCACGATTTCGTGCTTGAAAGCTTAAATGGCCGCATGTGGCGTCGGCAGCAAAAGAAGGAAAGCCGAGCGTCGCGATTCGCGACAAAAACTTCGCATGCCCGCGGCCTGTGCCAGCGCTGGACTATTCACCATGCTGCCCAATTCCTGACGACTAGCTCTCCAGCGCCCCAACGGCGACTCGACAACTCTCTGCAGCCTCTGCACCTGCCTGCCTCTGCCTCTGCCTGCCTCTGCCTCTGCCCCGTCCCCCGTCCACCGTCCACCCGGCCACCCATCCTCTCGACTGCCCATCTACTCGACCCTCGCCCTCTCCGGCTGCCCGCCAAGCCCCACCACCCCCCGACGCCATGGTCCGCAACCTCGTCGTCCTCGGCGGGAGCTCGCACCCGCAGCTCACTGAGTAGGCGGCGGCCCCGGCATGCGGCGCGACGAGTGGCTGACTGACTGTGACACAGCACCATCTGCAGCCACCTCGGCATCGCGCCCGCAAAGGTCCTCCTTGGCAAGTTCAAGGTGGGCGAGACGCGCGTGGAGATTGAGGAGAGCGTGCGCGGCAAGGATGTGTTTATCATCCAGTCGGGCGGCGGAAAAGGTGTGTCTCTGTCCTGGACATGATTCTTCACCGTGTCCAGTGTGCATCTGCAAGAAACCCACGCTAACCCGCGGCCGCACAGTCAACGACCATCTGATGGAGTAGGCCCCTCCTCACGGCCCTCATGGCCCCCACGCCGGCCCTGCCTGCCCGTCCAACCGTCCTGACCGCCGCGTAGACTCCTCATTACCATCTCCGCCTGCCGCACCGCCTCGGCCAAGCGCATCACCGCCGTCCTGCCGCTGTTCCCCTACTCGCGCCAGTCGGACATTCCCTACAACAAGACGGGCGCGCCCCTCGCAAAGGCCCCCGGCTCGCGCTCCAGGACCGGCACCTACACGTTCGACTCGCGCCCCCAGACCCCCCACCCGGGGCAGGCCGAGAGCGCCGGCCTCTCCAATGGCTCCGCCGCCCTGCACCACCAGCTCAGCCGCATGAAGATGGACGAGCGCAACGGCGGCCACCCCAACGCCCCCACCAGCCCCGTCAAGTCCGACGGCCACCGCCGCAGCGACACGTTCGACTCGAGCAAGTCGGACAAGTCGGACAAGTACGCCTCCACCAACGGCATCCAGCCCCTCACCAGGCAGAGCACCACAAAGCCCCCCGCCTTCGAGCCCCAGGCCGGCTACAGGCAGTGGGTGGCCCAGGCCGGCACGCTGATTGCAGACCTCCTCACATGCGCCGGCGCCGACCACGTCATTACCATGGATCTCCATGGTGCGTACCAAGCTAATCTGTCCACCACCACAAAAAAACACAGGGCTAACACGTCCCAGACCCCCAGTACCAGGGCTTCTTCGACATCCCCGTTGACAACCTGTACGGCCGCCATCTCCTCCGCAAGCACATCCAGTTCAACATCCCCAACTACCAACAAGCCGTAGTCGTGAGCCCAGATGCCGGTGGTGCCAAGCGTGCTACAGCCATTGCCGACGCCCTCGGCATGCCCTTTGCCCTGATCCACAAGGAGCGCCGCCCCACACAGATCAACGACCGCCAAAACGCGACCATGATGCTTGTCGGTGACGTTGCCGACCGTGTTGCCATTCTCGTCGACGATCTGGCAGACACATCAAACACCATCACCCGCGCCGCGAAACTGCTCAAGAAGGAGGGTGCCACAAAAGTGTACGCTCTCATCACGCACGGCATCTTGAGTGGCGACGCTATCGAGCGCATCAACGCTAGTGCGCTCGACAAGGTCGTAGTGACAAATACGGTGGACCAGACCGAGCACAAGGCGAGATGCCCCAAATTGGAGGTCCTGGAAGTAGGCAATGTGTTTGCCGAGGTATGCTCTCCCTTTTTTTTTTTTTTATAAAAATAAACATCTACCACCTATTTTTCCTTCTCTGGAACACCAAAAAATCTGACATGATACTTTTAGGCCATCCGACGCGTCCACCACGGCGAGAGCATCAGCGTACTCTTCGACTACAGCTAGTGGCTGTCTTTTGAGCTGGTTGATGAAAACAGGAGACTAAGACAAAGACGAGGATAAAATAATCCAAGAACGGATTAACCCCCCCAAAATGCGCATTTGATACTCTTTATTTTTATTCTCTTTCGGTTTTTTTCTCTCTTCTTGTTTTTTTTATTTAAATACCAAACATCTTCGACGACAATGATGATGATAGGGGAGGAGAAGCGGAGAAGATTTTGGAAAAAAAGTAATTAGAAAACATGCTTTAGACGGGTCATGGAGTCTGTGTGTTTGTGTGTGTGTGCATGTCCTGATGTGCTGGAGGGAGAGGGAGAATGTGTGTATATATATATGTGTGTGTGTATATCGAACAATGACATACCCATACATATGCTTGCTTTCTTTTCTTTTCTTTTTTTTCCCAAGAGAAAGAGAAGAAGAGAAAAAAAATATCCACAGTGAAGGTGAAGAAGAGAGAAAAAGATGAAAGGAAGAATATTTATTAAACTATAACAAAAAAAGTTTATCATCTTGTCAAAAAGATTTACAACAAAAAAAAAGGGGGGGTAAAAGACTTGTTTTTACATTTACACCTTCTCGCTCTTCTTATTTTTCGTCATTGTCAACATCATTATTACTGTTATTGTTGTTATTACCAGTCTCCGACTTTCTCCTCATCTCCCCTCTTGCTCGCCGATCTCGCGCACTTCTCCCCCCGCCTACTGCTCGTGTGCTGCTCCTCGCCCCGCCAGAAGTAACACTTGAAGGCCTCTGGCTTGGAAGTGGGCTCATCGAGCGTCGAGTGGGGAATTTAGCTAGTGGTGGTGGTGGGGGGGATATCGAGTAGTTGGTCCCTCTAAGGCTGGCATTGGAGAAGGGTGCGTGGAATCCTCCTGTGCCGTCTGGAACCATTCTGGGCGGTCGTGGTGGTGATGATGATGATGATGATGATGGGAGGACTACAACACAAGAGGGAGGGTATTGTGGAAGGGAGACGTGGCCTTCGTTCAACGATGGCAGAGTGGCAAAGTCACGCGAGTAAATGTGCTGATTGTCGAGGTTCTGGCTGGTTTGCGTACTTGGCTGGCTGGTTTGTGTACTCAGTTGGCTGGATAGCCGGGAGCGGGTGTGGGTGAACATGGAGTCCATCAGACTCATTCTCTCTCTACCCCCGCCAGGTCTTGCGTTTCCTTCTGCTTCGGCACGCTTGCCATTGGCACGCTTGCTGGGGGCTCGCGCTGTTCGCCGGCCTCCTGCTGTCCGTGATGAATGATACGTTACCGCCGGGGGATGCTCCTCGTCAAACGCGCCTAGGTGGAAGATTTTCCTCAGCAGTGTCCATGTGAATGGCATGTTGGCGACAAGGATCGCCGTCGAAGACTCGCGGATGTACCAGTACACCCATGTCGGGCGGTACGGGTGTTTGAACGAGTAGTAGCTGTTTAGGATACCTGCTGCGACAACAAAAATCCCCAACGAGAAGATACCGCAGAGGATCAGTTTTCGCTTCAGAGGGAGGAGGGAACGTATGAATATCGTAAGTGCAATGGAGAGGAGTACGAGTTCCGAGGAGAGTGTGAAGACGGCTTTGACAATGCGGTGGTTGGTCAGGGCAGTGCATTGCGAGTTGGTCGAAGGAAGAGCCCAGTAAGAGGAGAAAGGGCGACACCACGTGGTAAAGTATAGAATCTCTGTGACGAAGAAGCCGAGAAACACATATAAGGCTAGGAGCTTGATGGCCGTGTTTTCCGTGGCGAGTGCCATGCGCGTGAGCCGGTGGTACATGATCAGTAGGCAAGCCTTGCAGCTCCAGATAATCACCAGTTGCATCTGCTCAACCACAATGACAATCTTACTTCCATACTCGCGAGAGGAGATTTCTTGGGGTTGGAGTGTGCTAATGTCGAAATTTGGAGGCAGCAAGTTTGTTTGTGACCTTGCTTGCATGTTTGATGTGACGATCAGGACGGTGTAGCAGGCCGTGACGAATAGTCCCATAATCCAGTCATCGTATTGTAACCCTTTGGGCGACCGGAAGAGGAGGGTGCGGGAAATACTGTGTGAGCCTGTGAGTCGAGGTTCGCGCCGTATACAGCGACTCTCAGTGTGGCACATACAGCCTGGCCATGATCATCCCAACAGCGAATGTGTACCAAATCCATGACTCGGCGCTGAATGACAATGCCATTGTCACTCAGCGCTGGCCTCGTCACTTGTGCCTGCTAGTTCAATGTGCTACCTGTGTGGTGGTGTGATTCGCATTCGCAGCGCTTTCCGGTAGCACATGTTGCGGTCGGTGGTGAGGCGCAGTGCGCAGCTAGTTGTTCTAGCCGCGGTCGCGATGCCAGTCCGAAGAGGGAGATCAAGAAGTTGTTTTGTCGCCAATGCGAAGATTCACAAACAGAAGGAGAAGAAGAAACTCAGGGTCAACAGACAGCGGAAGACAGGAATCGAAACAGAGTTCAGACCTATCGTATATGATTGTAGCAGGCCTTATCTAAATGTACCAATTTCTGAACGGGTATCGTGTCAGAGCAACTACGTGGGGTTGCTCAACGTTGTTGTCCTGTGTACTGTTATCGAGCCAATGGAGTCGTGCGCAGCCAGCCCCGAGCTCACGTCATGCGGTGAGTGATGCATTACCTCTCCCTATCTGTTGGGAGCTCAAGCAATTCCATAGGCAGCTACTGCAAACCATTTGCCGAAGCCTTCTCGACTTCCGATAAATGCACCGGCTGACAATGAAGATGTGCATTAGACACAAGTGGCGTTTCTTATTCTAGGTATGGGCTGTGAGGGCGCTGAGTAGCGATCCTGGTCAGTCTGGTTGCCTGCTAATGGACATATGAATCGGCACTGTGAGAGCAAAGGCTGCTGATGAATGTGCCGTGTACCCTGTGTGCGTTTCGAAAATGGGGTGTTTGTAGGAAAGTGTACGGTGTTGAGGTTGCGTTGATGTCAGACAGGTGCCGACGCTATGCCACTCGTCCTCCTAAACATCCACAGCATCATGGAATACTCATATTTTTTTAACACAAGTAACACAATACCATGCGAAGCGGAAACTGTTTTATTACGATCACAGCGCACTGTCAGTCACGAAGTGCTTATCAGCTGATCAAATGACGAAAGCGAGCTTACGGGGGTACTCATTACGGAATAAGAGCAATTACTTTTGATTCGATAGAAGCTATACAACTTTAACATAACTATCATTAGGAACCATATTTTCCATTTTACCATGATTTGAAATGATTTTGCCAACCTGAATGCGCCCGATTTTCTGTTTACTGCAATAATCCTCCAGCCTTGGTGACCATTTCCTCCACATTCTTCACTTGCCTTTCCTCCATCCACATCCTCGCCTTTTCAACCACCAGTTCCCAACTACCCTCCCAATCTTTCAGCGTGGTTTCAAACACAGCGATAACCAGCGCTGTCGTAAATATGATCTGCTTTGTTTTCTTATCCGCAGTCGTTTGATCCAACACATCGTCCCAAGGCTCCTTGACGCCAATCGCAGCGAACAGAGTCGCGTCCCACTCCCACGCCCCTTCGAAGGTTTGTAGAGAAATGAGGTGGTGCAACAATTCTTCTGGCTTTTCTCGAAGCGAAGCGAAGCTATTTTGCGTTTTCCTTGCTTCTGGAGCGGCTCCGAAGAGTTGCGCTTTACCCGGTCCACCAAACGACGATTGCGTAGCGCTAGCTGAAAACAACATCGTTGTTGGACCCGGATTCACACTACCAAACAGACTGTTTCCTACTGGTCCACCAAACGACGATTGCGCAGCGCTGGCTGAAAACAAGCTCGTTGTTGGACGCGGATTCACACTACCAAACAAATTGGATGCTACTGGTCCACCTCCACGTCTGCTTGATGAGCTGGGCAATGGAGGTGTTGGTACTGTAGGAGAATAGTTTGGACTAGTTGGAGTAAATGTTGGACTACCAAAAGAGAATCTTGGGCTGCTGCCTGGAGGGAATGCCGGACTGACTGGAGAGTATCCCGGACTGGTAGGAGAAAATCCAGAGTGACTGGCTGCTGTGTTCGATGGAACGTTACTGGAAGCCGAACCAAACAGACCACCAAATAATTGTGGCTGAGAATGTTGCTGAAATTGTTGTTGTTCCTGCTGCAGCATAGATGGAGCCCCAAACCCTACATTGGCCGTATAACTAGCATCGGAAGTCCCTGTATGCAGAAAAGAGTCAAAATCAAAGTTTTGCAGCTCGCCATGTTCTTCTCCGATATCAAACGACATGTCCATAGTAGCCCGACCTCCAAAAGATACATTGTTCGGCTGTAAAGGCTGCGAGGGAGCGAGTGCTGGCTGCGCCGGATCAAGTTCCTGTCTTGCCATGAGGAGTCGCTTTTTGTTCTGCTGATTGAGTACCATAAGCTGCATTTGATAGTCCTCCAACGGTGTTACTTGAGGAGCACTTCTCTTGGTACTAGGCGACTGTGCTGAGCCTAAGACTTTGTCTTGATCCTCAGTCGCGAAGCACATGGCTTCTTCATCTTCGTCCTCTTCATCTTCGTCATCTTCATTGTCTTCATAAGAGGTCTGTCCCTGAACTCTAGAGGACAAAGAGTCGGATAATGATTGGGAACCCTTGTTCTCTGATACGGTATCCTTCCCCTTCTTCTCTACTGCAACAAAGGAGCACCACTTTCCGCCAACCTGAAACTGAACACCCAAGCGTACAGCTTCACGCTCAACCATGTCACTGAATTGTCCCTCGAGCTTGGTTTTGATAAGTGTGTTGGTTTCGTCTTTAGCTTCGGGAAGCCATCCACGGCCTTGCTCAAGTTCGGCAATAGCTTTTTTTGCGGCAAGCTGGTGAATGGTATGGCCAGGTGCATCGAGAACTTGGATTGGAATTTCCAACTCCAAGGGACCATGTTTGCTGGTACCACGAAGAACAACAGACTTTGGTGTAGCTTTCGGGGCATCGGGGCCCAGCAGCAGATACACTGTTGCCCGATTGAAAGCATAGAGAGGAGGAATATTCTGCGGTGACTGGATGATCTTAGGGACGGGAATTACTGGCAGATGCGCATACCGCTCCTCGCCAGTTTCATCATGCGTCTGATCTTCCTGCTTATCAGGATCTGCAGATGTGTCGAACAAGGAGATTGGTGTCTTCTGTTGCTGATTAGTATTGAGAGCTTGTACTTTCTTAGCTCGAAAACACACCTTTTCCGTTACACTATTGTCGGCTAGGCTAAGGTTGACCTTCAAGCTATCTGTGACCTTTTCAATAATCTCAAAGTCCTCTTCGTCGTCTGCGCTTGGGTTCTTTGCGTACTTGACCTCTAGCGAATAGTCGTTGATATGTGGGGATAGAGCACCCTTGAGCATGCGCACCACTTTACTTTCCATCTTTTCGCCTTCTCCAACAGTTTGTGAGAAGCCGTTCCCTGCTTTAGCAATACCTTCAATCAGTGAATGAGAAACTCCGTTTCCGATACCGAGGGTGAAGACGCGAACAGAGGACTGGCTCGCGATGATTGCTGTATTCAGGTACGTAAAAAGCCGGTCTTGATCCCAGATCTCGCCATCTGTCAACATCATGACTTCCAGCGACATGTCTTTGTATCGCTGCTCAATTGTTGCCTTTAGTGGTTCGAGCATTTCAGTTCCTCCAAAGTCAGCTGAGAACGCCTGAACATATCGAACGGCTTCATCAAGTGTCTGCTGGTTGTATGTGACACTCTTCTCCCAGAGGAAAGAGTAGTGAGAGCCAAACTTGCAGATGTTGAACTTGACACCGACCGGAAGTGACTTTAGAAAGACCTTTAGTGCTTGAATCACGAGGACATTCGCGCTGCCTGCCATACTGCCGCTTTGATCACAAACGAAGACAATCTCCGGCCTCTCTGAAGGAAGAGCGAATTTTGGTACCAGCGTCGCCATCAAAGCTCGGTGGTTTGGGATGGTTGGGTGGCTCTCAAGTATCGCTTTCGGGACGCCAGTGTCTTTGGCGACAACCTGTAGAACAAAGTCCTTGTCGAGCTCCGTGGTCTCGAGACTTAGTTTCGCAGAAGCCTTCGCCATTGTAGGGTCAGCTTTTGGTGCTAGTGACGTCGTACCCATGGAGACCGAGATGGGGTGTGAAGGAGACTGGACCTGCTGGATGAACGATCCTGCTGCCATCTCCGCGTCGACTGTGATGGAAATACCGCTGCCTATGGTACTGGGTGTGGAGCTGTTCAAGAGAGTCCCCGGGTAGCTTCCATAACGTGGGCAGATGATGTTTGGGATGGTGTACCGAATTCCGTCGACTTCCATATCGTGTTTCAGCTCGCCGAGGTATGTGATTTCAATGACTACTTGTGCACCTGGCGGGATGTTGCCGACAGTCGTGGTGAAGACATCAGCAGCGTCTGGGAGCTGTTCAAACAGGCCTGCTGTCTCACCCCTGGCCACAGCTTCCTTGAAGACTGCTCGTGCTTTCTCCCTCTCTTTAACTTCGCCGACAATGGTACGGTCTCCGATATGACATGTAAAGCCCACAACGCTCACGCCGTCGTAGAGCGGAAAGGTGTAACGGACCTCCTTTATGCCTTTTTTTGCAGACGGATTGACAAACTTCTGCTTGAGCGTCGTGCGTGATGTGGTTGCTAGGATGGTAGCATGGGCCTGGAGCTCGACCTGAGGTAAGTAGTTCTTCTGCTGATATCCATTGTGCGGAAGACTGTAGTAGAGGCCACAGACATGCCCTCCACAGCGTGAGCCAAACATGGTAGATGTGTCTTGGTAGTAAGAGATGTGCAGTTTTTACAGCAGAGAGTTCTGTGATGGTACTTGTCAGAAGCCTGTCACTGAGTAGATGGTAATGGCAGTGGCAGAGTCGCAAAATAAATGAAATTTGAGTGTTTAGTATTTCTGAAGTTGCAGAAAAGTAGAGTGATGAAAATGGCTTAAGTATGTATCTTTCAGCTTCTGCAGCCTAGGATCCCCGCAGTCTGAACGGCTGCCTCGAGTGTCGTTGCAGCCTATCGCAACTGTTCACGCCCGTTGCCATGCACTAAAATGGTCACGCATGCACGACATCAATAAGTCAATTGCCGAGTTGGCAGTTTTGAAGCCCAGATCTGGAGAGCGATATCCGGTCAGATAAACTCGGGGCAAGAGTTGTGACTCTGTTGGCTCCTTTGGGTCAAAGTGACGTCGGTCGCAGAGCAGGAGGAGTTTAGTGCAGATTACTCATTAATTGCCAAGCGCCGGGTGTGACCAAATTCCGTGTGTCTTTGTCGCGCGGTGTCAACACGTCCGGTTCACGGTTGCTGAGGTTTGGAAGGATTGTGATTCTGCAGGGTGAGCGATGGCACAAGGCGTTGAGATCGACAGCATGGACATCAGCCTTGTCCTGCCCAGCCCGACTAGTTGCAGGACCAGGACCCTGGAACGTCAGGCTGCGGAAAAAGTGGCGGGAGTCATCAAGACTCCGCCAAAAACATGCGGCAGCTCTTCACCCCGCTGCCCCACGCCTTTCCCGAATTCCACCGTTCGCTGCATCGCCTGTTCTGCACGCGACGCCGCTTCCACAAGCTTTCCAGGGTTCCCAAACGCGTTCAATTGCTAGAATCGAGCGTGAGGAAAACCATGGCGGGGGACTATGAGGGGTGGACACAGCAGCAACTGGTTGCGCGGATAGAAGAGTTGGAGCAGCAAATAGGCGGGCAAGGCAAGACGCTTGTGTCGAAAGTTGCCGAGAGCGTTCCTGCATTCTTTACCAGTTCCACCATCCCGCCATCGAAGAAAAACAAGCAACCGAAATCGACGCCCCCCAAAACCCCAAAGGCATTTGACGCCTCCAGGTACAGCACGCGACTAATCGCCTTGAAGTTTGCATATCTGGGGCAGAAGTACAACGGCTTCGAGCACCACAACAACAACAAGACGCCACTGCCTACCATTGAGGAAGAGCTATGGAAAGCACTGGTCAAGACACGAGTAATTAACCCAACACCGAGAGAGGGAGACAAGACAGACTACAACAGGATCGACAGGAACACGTTCGCAGCTTGGGACAAGAAGGGGGCGGACGTGAACTGGGAAGGTTGTGACTACTCGAAATGCGGGAGGACGGATCGCGGAGTGAGCGCATTTGGACAGGTCATTGGTGTGAGGGTACGAAGCAATCGACCGCTGCCCAAGTCAGACACAGAGAATGAGGAGGCAACCCAGGATGGCGAAGCATTGCCTCCTGCTTCAGACGACGAGGTCAAAGACCCGCCGAGGCCGTACAATGATCTCACCGACGAACTTCCATACATCCAACTTCTAAACCGCGTCCTCCCACCTGATATTCGCATCTACGCCTGGTGCCCCAATCCGCCACCCGACTTCAGCGCACGATTCTCCTGCAAGGAACGCCGCTACAAGTACTTCTTCACCGACCCATGTTTCGCCCCTGTCCCCGGCTCCACGGGCCTGTACAGCACTTCCACTTCCCAGGACACCATGCGCGAAGGCTGGCTGGACATTGAGAAGATGCGCCAAGGCTGCGAAGCCCTCATTGGACTGCACGACTTCCGCAACTTTTGCAAAATCGACGCCAGCAAGCAGCTCACAAATTTCAAGCGGCGCATCTTCCACGCCTCAATTGAACAAGTCAGCCCCCTATCCCTTCCCTCGTTCCTCTCGCACCCTTCTCTCCTATCCCCTTCCTCATCTGCCTCCCCGTCTCCCACAACCCCACAACCCAAAATTTACGCCTTCAACCTCCACGGCTCCGCCTTCCTCTGGCACCAAGTCCGCAACATTGTCGCAACCCTCTTCCTCATCGGCCAAGGCCACGAATCCCCCTCGCTTATCCCCTCCCTCCTCGACATCACACAGAACCCCACGCGCCCAAAGTACGAAATGGCCTCGGACGCGCCCCTCGTCCTCTGGGACTGCATCTTCCCGCACGACCACGAGGTGCAGACGTCGGAGGAGCGCGAGCACGGGTACACGGACCGTCTGAAGTGGGTGTATGTTGGTGATGAAGGGGCCGTTGAGCCCAAGAGCAAAGGACCAGCCAAGTCGGGCGTGGGGCCTAGTTCGGCGGGCAAGGGCAAGTGGGGTCGCGGCGGCGTCGTCGACGACGTGTGGGAGGTGTGGCGCGGGAACAAGATTGACGAGACGTTGTCGGCGTTGCTGCTGGATCGGATTGCGGCGCAGGGCGAGGCGACGCTGGACAGTGCCGAGGAAGGGGGAGGAGGAGGAGCAGCCAAGGGCGGGCCGAGGCTGTTTGATGGTGGGAATGTTGCGAGGGCAAAGGGGACGTATACGCCTGTGTTGCTGCGCGAGAGGCAGGAGAGTGTCGAGGTCGTCAACGAGCGGTATGCGAAGAAGAAGGGGCTAGATCCTGATCGGTTCAAAGCCAGAGAGGAGGATGCAGATGAGTGAGAGGCGTCTCACTCTGACATTATAATCATGTGATATGAATTAAGAGACAAGACCCCGAATCTCGGGCATGAGTTGCAAGTGAGAAAAAAAGTCTATTGAAGCCAATCTTGTGGTTGAGTGACTATTTACAATTATAAACGGAAACAAGTACATGCAGGTGCAGAATACCAGCCCCCAAAATCACCCCCAGAGCGCCGACCCCAAACCGTAAAGTCATTAATCCCCGGTCCACGTGTTATCATGTTGTGATGACCATCCAAGCGCCAGAAACGTCGATATGACCTCACATAATCCAGCGGATATACCACGCCCTCTTCTTACCTAGTTACTCCCGTCACCCTACGTGCACGACAAAACAGAAAATATAGAGAGTGAAAGGACAAGTTCGATCGTCAAGTTACTGTGTGAAAAAAGAAGAAGATGATGTACAGTCCGTCTAGAGCTCAAAGACAGACTGGGGAAGTGAAGCAAGCAGTGCAAAGGAGACGGCCGCACCAGGGACAATATATACGGCTGCCGCTCTGAGCGTCTTGCTGATGATGGAACGTGGCTGCTTCTTGGGACGTTGAGCGATGGCAGCAGCGGCTTCGGCGGCAGTCTGACCGCCACTAGACTCGATCATCTCAATCGTTGTTGACTGCTGTATCGAGATACTTTCTTCCTCTTCAAATACATCTGCCTTGCGCTTCAAGTCTTTAACAGAAGTAGGTGTTGGCGGTTGATTGTCAACGTCCTCGACAATCTCTGTAATGGACACCTTTGTTCTGCGGCTCGGCGGTGGCGGCGTAGAGGACGTGGCATCAGGAGTTGGAAACGACGGAGGAGTCTGGATGCGATCCGCAGCCGGAGCAGTGTGTGTATCTAGAGGTGCAGGGCTGAATAAGGATGGGCGGTCACCAAAGTTGGTACCTAGATAGCTATGACCAGACATCTCTTCAGAATGCCGCTCATGATGATCGTGTGCTTGTAATGATGACGGAAAGTCCATGCGTCCCCAAGGCACTGCCGGGGGTGCTGCTGGGCGTGGAGGCAGAGGGGGGGCGATTGAGTCTGCAAAGGTGGTCTGGTCAATGAACGCACCAAATGAAGGCAACTCTCTCGATTGGGCTTGGAGGAGAGCGATTTCATCCGAAGACGTGCTGATCCAGGAGAAGTCCTTGGGCGGTGTAGTCGATTGGTTCGTCTCCGGTGACTGCTCAGGAGGGACTGACATTGTGGCGGACGACTCCTGAGCAGGTGTAGTGGGGTAATGAGGAACAGTGAGGGTTTCCTCAAGTTCGGAGTCTGAGCCTGCATATGAGCTGCCCTGGAGATAGGACTCGGCCACACTTGCAGCATCGTCAGGCACGGCATCCTCTCCGTAGCTGTAAATGTCGTCGTCATTGTCATCGTCATTGTCACTCGTGTAGCCGGCAGCAGCATCTTCCATGAGAGCTTGCTCCTCAGACGCCAGCTGGTCGAGAAGATTCTCAGCAGTGGCAATCGCATCCTCGTCCTGAACGATGACGTCTTCTCCAAACATGGTGATGTCAGCCGAGATGTCTTGCAAGTCGTCTGGCTCGGAGACGGAGTCGGAGTCGTCGAAGGTGAGCGGGTTCTGCTGACTGCCGCGGCGTGTCGAGACGGCGACTTCCTCTACCTCCGACTCGGCTTCAGGGACAGCGAAGCCGTGTGAGAAGGTGTGTTGTGGCAGTACGAGACGCGAGGTGAAGGTGTACTTGCGGGCAACAAAGTAGCCTAGAGGTGGGTAGGTGTCAGCTTGGCAAGGCTGCAGAGAAGGGGATGCACAGTGGAACGCACTCTCGTTGCGGTTGACATCAGCTCCGAACTGCAGCAGGTCGCCAGCGGCCAGTGGCTTGGGCGTGTTGGGGGCCAGCTTCACGCCGTTGACCAAGGTGCCGTGCATGGAGCCACTGTCGCTGATGTAGACGCGGGAATCGCCGCTGCTGTCGTTGGCGGAGAAGACGGCGTGGTCGCGGGACACGACGGGGCTGTCGATGTAGGCGTTGTCTGGCGCGGGCATGAGCTCTGGCTTGGTCGTGTTCTTGGACGAGCGGCCGATGGGGAACGTCGAGTTGAGGGGCAGCTCGAACTGGCGGTCGCCCTGGGCATCGAAGCCGTCCTCGTCCTTGAGGATGATGCGGAAGGCTGCAGGAGGAGTGAGTGGGTGTTGCATGGTGCTTGCTGGGTGGTGGTGGCGGTTACTCTGAGCCATGTTGGGGGGAGAGGCACTAGGCGGGAGGCAGCGATGCCAGCAAGAGGGGGAGGGGGTTGCTCGTCACGGGGAGGGCTGACGTGGTAGCTGTCGGGGCGAGGGTGGAGGTGGAGGTGGAGATGGAGACGGAGACGGAGACGGAGATGGTGCGGGGAGAGCACCGTGATTGCGGAGCGATTCAAGAGCAATGAGCAATGAGCAATGAGCAACGAGGAAGGAGCAATGGGCGGCGGGCAGGAGACAGCACAGGCGTGGCGGGGTGGGTGGAGCAGAGTGAAGCAGAGGCAGGCAGAGTGAAGCAGGTCAAGGGAGGCAGGAGCAGAGGGGGACAGGAGCAAGGACAGGCAGGAGCAGCTCGTCTCCTTCCCCAGCCTAGGCGGGGTCCAGGAGGTGAAGGAGATCACGTCGTCGCTGCCTCGAGCATTCTTATCGCTATCGGCCTAGCGCCGCAGTAGCGCGTCTAGCGGCCGAGCTGCGTGTCGGCAGGTCTACTGTCCTGGAGACTAAAGCGGTGCCCCACCCGAACTTTTCTTCGCGTCCAGCTTGAAGCGCTTGCCGGGCGTGTTTGCGAGTGTTTGTGTGCCTGCCTGCCTGCCTGCTTCTCTCCCCCGACACCCAGCGCACTCATGACTCACCGCGCCACGACCATGCCCGCCACCCACGACGACTTGCGGTAGCAGCACACGACATCCGGCACAGAGACCACGGCCACTGCCACCACAATCCCCACCGCAACCACCACAACCACCGCCGCCGCCGCCATGGAGGCGCCCAAGGCCCACGCCAAGCAGCAGGTCGTCGACCGCATCCCCGCGCGCATCAAGCACATCCAGTTCGGCATCTACTCCAACCAGGATATTGTCAACCAGGCCGTCCTCGAGGTCTCGGACCGCAATGTCTACGACCTCGCCCCCGCCTCGGACAGCACCCGCGTCCTGACCGCCAACGGGCCCATGGACCTGCGCATGGGCATCTCCAGCAAGAGCGGCTTCTGTGCCACCTGCGGCGAGGGGCTCGACACGTGCAATGGCCACTTTGGCCACATCAAGCTCGCCCTGCCCGCCTTCCACGTCGGATACCTCAAGCACATCATCGAGGTCCTCAACTGCATATGCAAGGACTGCTCGCGCGTCCTGCTGGACGAGGTCGAGCGCCGCCGCTACCTGCGCAGCATGCGCCGCCCCGACATGGACACACTGCGCCGCACCGCCGTCTCCAAGCGCATCCTCGACGACTGCCGCAAGAAGAAGACGTGCCCCTACTGCAATGCGCTCCAGGGCACCGTGCGAAAGGTCCCTGGACATCCGCTCAAGATCATCCACAACCGCTACGACGCCTTCAACCGCTCCACCGCCAAGACAAAGAAGCCGCCCGCCGGCAAGGTCGAGTTCGACCAGTCGTTTGAGACGGCAAAGGCCGCAAACCCGGATCTGGACAAGCACCTGAAAAAGGCCGTCGACGACATGCACCCTCTGAGGGCCCTGAACCTCTTCAAGAAGATCTCGCCAGAAGACTGCGAGCTGCTAGCCATGATACCCGAGGATGCGCGGCCAGAGATGTTGATCTGGGAGTACATGCCAGTGCCACCCGTGGCGCTTCGACCCTCAGTCATGCAGGAAGGCGGAGCGACCGAAGACGACGTTACGAACAAGATTGGAGACATTTGCCAGATCAGCAGCATCATCCGGGCTGGGCTAGCGCGCGGGTTTCCACTCCAGATTCTTATGGAACAATGGGACTTTTTGCAGCTGCAAATCGCCATGTACATCAACAGCGATGCGCCAGGTCTAAAACAGCAGGGTCTCCAAAAGACAATGCGCGGCTTCTCCCAGAGACTCAAGGGCAAGGGCGGCCGTTTCCGACAGAATCTTTCCGGAAAGCGTGTCGACTTCTCAGGCCGTACTGTCATTGGTCCAGATCCCAACCTGAGCATCGACGAGGTCGCTGTGCCAGAACGAATCGCAAAAAACCTGACCTATCCGGAAAAGACGACAAGATACAACATTGAGAAGCTTAGAAAGCTGATTCGAAACGGCGCCAACAAATACCCAGGTGCAAACTACATCATCAAGGACAACGGCCCGAACAAGGAAGCTTTCAAAATCTCACTCGCCGCACTGTCCCGGAATGACAGGCGTGGTGAACGCCTGCAGAGGCCTGCGGAACAGCTCAAAATTGGTGATGTTGTCGAGCGGCATATTGAAGACGGTGACATTGTGCTTTTCAATCGCCAGCCGTCCCTACACAAACTCAGTATTCTCAGCCATCGTGCGAAAATTCGCCCATGGAGAACATTCCGTCTGAACGAGTGTGTGTGCAATCCCTACAATGCTGATTTTGACGGCGACGAGATGAATTTGCACGTACCACAAACAGAAGAAGCACGTACCGAGGCCACAGAACTCATGGGCGTCAAATACAACTTGGCCACTCCCAAGAACGGAACACCCATTATTGCTGCCATTCAAGATTTCATTACCGCTGCGTATCTTCTGAGTGGCAAGAACAATTTCTTTGATCGACGCTCATTCTGCCAGATTGTCAACTACATGTTCAACGGCGACGCAGCGTACGACCCCGATACAGGCGAGATGCATCCTATTGAGATTCCGCCACCAGTTATTTGGAAGCCTCAAGCGCTCTGGACAGGAAAGCAGGTCTTCAACCTTTTGATGAGACCCAACAAGAAGTCCAGGGTCCTGGTCAACCTCGAAGCCGCATGCAAGCAGTTTAAGAATACCCCTGGTCAGGCTCCAGACTTGAATGAAAACGACGCCTACCTTGTCATCCGGAACTCCGAGGTCATGTGCGGTGTCATGGACAAGGCGACTGTCGGTGATGGCAAGAAGGACTCTATTTTTTACGTCATGATGCGAGATTTCGGCCCTGACCATGCTGTCCAGGGAATGAACAGGCTCTCTAAGCTTTCTGCGCGATGGTTGACCAACAACGGCTTCTCTCTTGGAATCAGCGATGTCACGCCTGGAGATATGCTCAACAAGAAGAAGCAGGCTTTGGTGCAAGAAGCGTACGCCAAGTGCGACAAGCTGATCAAGGATTACAAAGAAGGAAAGCTGCAGCGCGATCCCGGATGCGACGAAGAGCAAACCATGGAGAACAGAATTGGTGGAATCCTGTCTGGTGTCCGTCAAGCTGCTGGTGACATCTGTTTCGAAGAACTTAGCAGATGGAACTCTCCACTTCTCATGGCCAAATGTGGTTCCAAGGGTTCCAATATTAACGTGTCCCAGATGGTTGCTTCCGTCGGACAACAAATGATTGGCGGAGCCCGTGTCGCTGATGGTTTCCATCATCGAACACTCCCTCACTTCCCAAAGGCGGCACGTCAACCAGCATCAAAGGGTTTCGTCAGCAACAGTTTCTTTTCGGGTCTTACGCCGTCCGAATTCATTTTTCACGCCATGAGTGGTCGTGAAGGTCTAGTCGATACAGCTGTCAAGACTGCCGAGACTGGTTACATGAGTAGACGTCTGATGAAGTCCTTGGAAGATCTGTCGGCTCAGTACGATGACACGGTCAGGAACTCTTCGGGTACTGTTGTGCAGTTCCAATATGGCGATGACAACCTGGACCCCGTGGACATGGAGGGTAAAGCAAAGCCTGTGCACTTTGACCGCACATTCTCGCATTCAGTCACATCCACCTGGGATAACGATGAGCCTAGTATGACCCCTGAGAAAGTGCGTAGTCACACCGAAACCGTACTAGATGTTGAACGAGAGAAATATCCACGTTTCAAGCTCGACGGTGTCACAGAGCTGGCCTACCGGGACAACAGTGACAGCGGTATTGACCAAAAGGAGTCTATGCGAGACTTCCTCGACACCGTACAAGACTACATCTTCAAGAAGGCGCTAAAACTCGAGACAACGCTGGTTTACCTAGGTATTTCCGAGCCCAACACGAAGAAGCTGTCAAAGGGAGACGCAGAGAAGTACGGCCTTGCCGATGGCATTGCCAAAATCTCTCAAAGTGCACTCGATACCTTTATCAATCTCTGCCTTACAAAGTACCACCGCTCGCGAGTGCAGCCTGGTCACGCCGTGGGTGCTATTGGTGCGCAGTCTATTGGTGAGCCGGGTACGCAGATGACACTGAAGACTTTCCATTTTGCTGGTGTCGCTGGTATGTCCATCACCCAGGGTGTTCCGCGTATCAAGGAAATCATCAACGCCTCCTCCACCATTTCGACCCCCGTCATCGCCTGCGAGCTCTCCAACAAGATTTCCGAGTCAGCCGCCCGCATCGTCAAGGCCCGTGTCGAGAAAACGTTCCTGCGCGACATCATCTCGTACGTTGAAGACGTTTGGCACCCCAATGGCGCATACATTGCCATGCGCATCGACTGGGATACGGTCAATAGTCTCTTCATCGACGTGCAGCCCCACGAAATCATCTCGGCAATCAACAAACACAAGCCCCTCAAATGGGGCAAAGCCGGCACCAACGTCCGCATCTCTTCGTCCCTCATCCGCGTCGAAGTCGCCGACCCCAGCGCCGCGAAAAAGCGCCCCACAAAAACCACGCGCAACCACAAAGAATTCTTCGAGCGAGTGCAACAAGTCAAGGCTCTAATCCCCGACGTTGTCATCAAAGGCTACGCCGACTGCCAGCGCGCCATCATCAAGAAGGAATCCTCGCCCAACGCCCAGGGCCACTACGAATGCCAGCTCCTGGTCGAAGGCTACGGGCTGCGCGACTGCCTCACCACGCCAGGCATCGAGCCCTACACCACCAAATCCAATCACGTCATGGAAGTGCGCGACGTGCTGGGCATCGAAGCCGCGCGCTCAACCATTGTGCGCGAAATCGGCACCGTCATGGGCAACATGGACATTGATCCCCGCCACATGCAGCTCCTCGCCGACGTCATGACCTTCAAGGGCGACGTCTACGGCATCACGCGCTTTGGCCTGCAGAAGACGCGCGACTCGGTGCTCCAACTCGCGAGTTTCGAAAAGACGCCCGACCACTTGTTCGAGGCGGCCGCGAGGGGCAAGACGGACACGATTGACGGCGTGAGCGAGTGCATCATCATGGGCCAGAGCGTTAAGCTCGGAACCGGCGCATTCCAGGTTGTGCGCCCGTTGTTCCTAACCAACGAGGAGGTGGGCAAAAAGGACACGCTGTTTGAAGATGGGTGGGAGGCGTTGTAGACCAACTGTAGATACTTGTAGGTTTAGGTTTAGGTATATAAAAGAGTGTATGTGGATGTGGATGTAGATGTGGATATGAAAGTAGCGGTGGAAAGTGCAGCAAAATGCACGCACGCACGCACGCATGTCTGCATTAAAAATAGGCGTTTTAGTCAAAGTATAATTTCTTCTTCTTCTTCTTCTTCTTCGTCGTGTGTGCTTTTTTCATTCTTCTTCTTCTTCTGCTTCCTTTTTTTTTCCAATTGTCAAGGGAAGCTGTGGTTAAATATTTGTCCTGTGGATCATCATCATCCTCACATTGCTGCATTATTCATGCCACTATATCACAATCAATATGTACTTGTACACAATCCACATCACATCACATTACATCATATGATACCATGGCACAGCACCGCAAAAGCCGAGAGAGAGAGAGGATGGAATGAAGAAAAAAAAAAGTCGATTGATTCTAATCACACTCATCCCATTACCATACCGAGCCATACCCTACCATACCATACCATGCCATACACACCACACTGACTAACAACTAGTTCCCCCTCTTCCGTCCAAAAACCAGGTATATCGAAAGCACTAAAAAAACCAAAAAGCCACGACATGACATTACAAGAAGCAAAAAAAAAGTTGGCAAATGGTATAAACCAAACCGCCGCGCAACTCCGTCGCGAACATGGGAAGAAAGATGTCGAAAACCAATAAAAGCCATACACGGATATCAACTTCTTCCCTCCACTACAATGGCTCGCGCGTTCACTCACTCACTCACTCACTCCTCTTACACGCCCATACCACAACACATCTTTGTTTCGCACTCGTCATAAACAAAAACCTTAGTTCTTGCTCGACAGCTTGTCCTTGATCTTTCCAAAGAATGACCGCCTCTTCTTCTTCTTGTCATCTGCGCCACTTGCAATGCTCTGGCTTGCTGGGGTTCCTCCCCGCGGGCTAACATCAGAGTATTTCCTCGTGTCTTCGGTGGGCGCGTCGAGCGAAGTGTTGGTGGCCTTAGGGATTGTGCTCGACTCTACGCCCGTGGTGACGATAGGCTGAGTTTGCTCGTTGGTCGCCTTCTTGTTAAAGTCGACACTTGTAGTGGGCTCGATGCGCTGCATAGCAGGTTGTGCGGGAGCTGAAGCGGGCGCGTTGAGGGCGTTGGCTTCCTTGGAAGAGGAGGCAGGCTCGACAGAGGTGGGGACAGGTGCAGCCGGGGTAGAAACAGGTGCGGCAGAGGTAGAGGACGCAGGTGCTGTTGTAGACTCGGGAGAGTAGGGTTGGAAAGCAAGAGGAGCAACAGGCGTAGCGGATGTGCTGGCAGTAGGAGCAGGTTCACCGGAAGAGTTGACCTTCTCTACTTCCTTGAGAAGTTCCTTCTCTACTGCTGTCTTCTCAGTGACAGCCTCAGTGTTGGCGGCAGCCTCGGGGCTGACGTGGGCCTCCTTTTGGCTCTCGGCAACAACCTCGGGAACACTGCTGGAGACTGCAGGCGTGCTGTGGGTAACATCGACGCTCTGTGAGCCAGGAGCAACTCCGGTGGTGGCTGCTGTGATAACGGGTGCTGGCTCACCGGCTTCGGTGGCCTTGGGAATCTCGCTCAAGAGCTGAGACTCGAGCGCCTTCTTCTCAGCGACAGCCTCAACGTTGGCCGCAGCTTCCGGAGCAACATGAGCCTCGCGCTGGCTCTCAGACACAATTGCTGGGACGGCAATGGCAGGAGCTGATTCGCCGTGATCAGTGGTCTTGTGGACCTGGCTCAGCAGCTCTTGTTCAAGCTGGCTCTTCTCTGCAACGGCCTCGGGGTTGGTTGCTGCCTCGGGGCTGACATGAGCCTCCTTCTGGCTCTCAGAGACAATAGCGGGGACGGCGTCTGCGGTCTTTGCAGTTGTTGAGCCGTTCAGTCCGAAAGATTGGGCAACCTTGTCCTTGGCAAGGAAGGCATTGCCAGTTGCGGAGGCCGACTTGTCCAACCCAACAGCCTCGAAAGCCTTGCCCTTGGCAATGTCGGCATTGCCAGCTGCAGAAGCTGACTTATCCAGTCCAACAGCATCAAAGGCCTTGCCCTTGGCGAGATCAGCGTTACCAGCAACGGAAGCGGATTTGTCCAACCCAACGGCTTCAATGGCTTTATCCTTGGCAAGGAATGCATTTCCAGTTGCAACGTTAGCAGCCGCAATAGTCTGGTCCTTGGCGACGTTTGCAGCAGCAACGGTCTGGTCTTTAGCAACGTTGGCAGCTGCAACGGTCTGGTCCTTGGCGGCAATTGCAGACTCAAGGGCCTTGTCCTTGGCAGTGAATGCATTTTGGGATGCGGTGGCTGAGCTATCTAGTCCAACAGCGTCGATAGCCTTGTCCTTTGCGGTGACGGCAACATCGCCTGCAGGGGCCGACTTGTCCAGACCAACGGCATGGGCAGCCTGTTCCTTGGCAGAGTAGATGGCGGCAGTGAAAAGACCGGCGCCAGCAATGACACCAGCTGTAGCAACACCAGCGACCGTAGTGGCAGCAGTACCAATGTTGGAAGTGACATTGTTGATGGTGGCGGTCGTATCGTCAGCAGTGACAGGTGCCTCGGGAACCTTGTCCAAAAGCTCTTGCTCAACCTCCTTCTTCTCGAGAACGGCCTCTGAGTTGGCAGACGCCTCGGGCGCGAAACCGGCCTCTTTTTGACTTTCGGCGACGGTCTCGGGCACAGTTGTCTCAGGCACAGTTGTCTCGGGCACAGTAGTCTCAGAGACGGCCTTGGGCTCCTTGGGTACTTGACCAGCGAGAATGGCGGTCGAGCTCAGAGGCGCAGCGGACTGGATGGCGACGCCGGTGTCCTTCTCCACGACGGCGTCTACGCCCATGGGGAGGCTTGATTCAGGAATCAGGCTGCTTGTGACTGGGGGCAGGCCGAACATGCCGCCGTTGGCCTCCCTCTCAGCAGTGGGAGTCAGACCAAGGTCGAGCTTGGGGGGAAGCGAGTCGGACTTCTCGTACGAGGCGAGGTCAGTGTTGACGGTGCTCTGCACAGTGTGCGGGGTCAGGGTGCTCGCGTCTGGCACCTTCTCGCCCGGCGCAAGGTGGATGGGGTTGCCAAGACCAGCAGTCGCCGGAAACGGCGCAACGCTGATGGTCTCCTCCTGCTCCTCTTCAGGCTGCTTGTCGTGCTTGACGGTGGAGTGCACTGTGTTGTCTGTGAAGGTGCTCGCGTCAGGGACGGGCTCACCAGGTGCCAGCTTGATTGGGTTTCCAAGACTCGCGGTGGCAGGAAGGGGGCTAACGTTGAACGACTGTGCCTCGGTGCGAGGCGTCTCGGCGGCAGGTGTCATGGGAAAGGCGCCTGGGACGGACTCCTGGGACTTGGTCCTGTCTGGGATTTCTGTCTTCTCGCTCACGTGGGGCTGCTCAACCTCCTTGGGCGCCTCGCTCTGCGCGAGCTTCTCACTTTCCTTGGGCACAGCGCCTGCGAGCGCAGCGGTGCTGGACTCGGGCACGTTTGATAGGAAGGCGTGGGCGGGCTCGTCAACAATGTCCTCGGGCTGGAGGACGTTGTTGACCAGGCCATGGCCGTCGTCTTCCTTGGGCGCCGAGTCGTTGGTACACCAGTTGCCATTGACGACAAACTGCAAACGCGCGTTAGCAAGATTTGCGCAAGCGTCGGGTCTCCGCACAGACTAGGCGGCAGCAGCAGCAAGAGCAGGAGCAGCGGGAGCGACGCGACGCGACAGACTTACCTTGTACTGTGTCTTGGCCTTGGGCAGCTCAACCGTCTTCTTGAAGACGCCGTCGGCCTCCTTGTCGAGCTTGACTGTCTTCCTCCAGTCGTCAAAGGTGCCGGTTACGTAGACGTCCTGCGCGGCATGTTCCCTGCGGCAGCGTGTCAGCGGGGGAAGGCGCGGGCGCAGCAGCGAGCCTACCATGTAAACGTGTATTTTCCCATTTTTGGCGATCAGGATGGGTGCGATCAGGGATTGTGCGAGGGGGAGCTTTATGGGAGAGAGCTGTCCTGTCCGAGGGCGCAGGGTGTGCAAGGTGGTTGGGGAGGATCAGGGTCTCGCAAGCTGCGGACGGAGCTAGAGGGACAGGCGGCGGCGCGTCAAATCAACAGGGCACAGAGGGCGGGATCTCGTAAACTGGGACGGCGAGGGCAGAGGCTCTGCGACGGGCAGTGTGCAAGCGCGGGATTCTGGCGCTGGGAGAGTCTAGAGGGGGCAGAATCGGCGTGGCTGGCGATGTGTCTTGCGACTCTGGGCAGCAAGATTGTGGTAGGCACCGTCTCTAGCGCCCTCGAGGCCAACTTGGCGCCGCCGGCGACGAAACGATGAGCGCATGTCGAGCGGCGGGACCGCGCAGAGTCCCCTGGTCGTCCGTTGCAGCTCCACTGGCAATTTCAAATGCCCA
Source organism: Mycocentrospora acerina (assembly GCA_022701365.1). NCBI lineage: Eukaryota > Fungi > Ascomycota > Dothideomycetes > Pleosporales > Mycocentrospora > Mycocentrospora acerina. Next base: position 375,181 of record JAKUHH010000068.1, read on the forward strand.
CATGCAGTGTCGGGGCCCGCGTCGTGGCTGTCGATTCCATTCGTGGCTGTCTGTTCCATCCATCCCATTCGTGGCTGGACGGCGTGCTGCCTCGATGCTGGCGCTGCTGCCCGCCCCTCCAGCTCGCAGCTCCATCGTGCGCCACGCGAGGTACGTCATCAGCGAGGGAAGCTGCATGTGGCAAGGGGAGGCGATGCAATGTAGAGCAGAGCAGGCCTAGACAAGACTAGACAATTGAATCCAATCCAGTCCAATTCCACCCAACTCGATCCAATTCCATCCAATTCCACACAAAACACACGGAGCACACTGTCTGGCCGTGTCAAACCCACAGCCAACGGCCCAGCCGAGCAGACTGCTCAAACACGGTTGCTCTGCAGCGTTTGCCATGTTCCTCGGTGGCGCGTCTCAACAATCCGCACCACCAAACGTCGGCCTCGTCTTCTGGCGCTCACCGCCAGTTGGCGAGTGTATGTCATGTCATGGCTCTGCAAAGCGCGTACGTCTATTAGGCCCATTTGTCCCGTGTCAGAAGGTGTCTTTTGCTGACCAATGGCCGGCTCGCGCGGAGAATTGGCCGATGGACTGGCAGTTGACACGGTCATGGTCAGTGTCGAGGGCGCCAGATTCGACAAGGCTGTGCTTCCTCATCGTGGGGTATCTGCAAGCAAGCATCAAGGCCCCAGTCTCCAAGCCTGTTGCACCTCTTGTCGCATGGAATCTGCACACCATGAGACCAGGCTACGAGGTCGTGAGACGCGTGCAGGCCGCGATTGTGCAACCCGTGTCGTGACAGGCCAAGAATACTACCGAGACGGTGGCCAGAAACGGGCCTTGTCGTGGCTGGCAACCACTGTCTTCATCTTCATCTTCATCTTCATCTTCATCTTCGTCCTCAGCTTTACTTTGGCACATGGCATTTCCACCGGCGTGCTCACCTCCGCCTGCACGTGCACGCGTACCTGCATCAGCGACTGCCTCTGCTCACGCCGCTGTCGAGCACGCAGAGGGGAGGTGTGCGCAGTTGCCATGCACCAAGCTCTGCTGCAGGTCATGCACTCCACCGTTAAACACAAGCTTTGGGCGGCAGGCAGTCCGTGGTGCGGGAGCTAGGGTGCATCTTGGTTTGGCCTCTGCTTGCGTGTTGTTTGTACCCACGCCTGCCACACCTTCACCACGCTTTGCTTTTTGCTCAGACACGCCAAAAGCAATTCGACGCCCACGTGACGCGTGCCGTGCAACACAAGGAGCCATGCAGCTGCACGGCGTATGCTGCTTGACCAGCTGGAGCAAGGAAGCAATGCTAGACGCTAGATGCGGGATGCTAGGTGCTGGATGCGGGATGCTAGGTGCTGGATGCGGGATGCTAGATGCTGGATGCTGGATGCTGGATGCTAAATGCTGGATGCCGTACGCTGTGGATGCCGTACGCTGTGGATGCCGTACGCTGGATCCCGTACACTGGATGCTGTACGCTGGATGGATGCCTACAGCGGCGCCACAAGACGTCGTGCCCACTTCCAGACGCCTTCTGGAAAGACAATCATGCCCGCCCCAGAAAGCTTACCTCGCCTTACCTTTGTCCCGTTCCCATTCCCATTCCCATTGTACCGTCGCTGCAGCCCACTCGTGATCGTGCCTGGTGTAGCTCAGCTCTCGCTTTCGCTCCCCTCTTTCGTGTCTTTGTGCCCAAGCTCCCCCTTCCCCTCCTAGCGCGTCATCTCGTCACCCTCTCGCTGCTGTTGCTGCTGCTGCTGCCGCCCTCAACTCCAGTCTCACGTGCAATTGCCTCCCGCCCGTCTCCCCCTAGACCTTCCCTCCTGCCCTACCCTGCTCTCCCACCTGCGTGCAGCCGCTACGTTTCAGATCCTCGCACCTCCATCCCCGTTATCCCTGCACGCTCGCCGCCCCAACGACGTCAAACAGCTGCTCGACCCCTCACCGCCGCCCACGCTCCCAATGTCCCTCCCCTCGGACTACTCCAATGAGATATCCGCCCTCGACCGCGAAATCGTAAAGCACCGGCCCCAGGACATTCTCCAGTTCTGTGCAAACTTCTTCAACCGCCGCCTCGAGTCGCAGCGCACAGAGGCCCTGCTCTCCCAGCACCACTCCAGCGCCCAAGGCCGAGCCGAGAGCAGCTTCCCTGGCAACAACCCCTTTGGCTCTTCGCCCAACAGCGCCGGCTTCGCAAAAGGCCCCATGCAGCGCCTCGAGGAAGAGGAGGAGGGCGACGTCATGACGTCGCCCACGGCCGCCACGTTTGGTGCCATCGACTTTGGCAACCCCAAGCCTCGCAGCAACGGCCCCAGCAACGGCCCCAGCGAGGGCGCCTTTGGCAACTTTGGCGGCTTTGGCGGCTTTGGCAGCTCCGTGGGCTCTGTCTCGCAGATGCCGCCCGTCACAGGTGACGGCCAGAACTTCCCCACCAACTACAACACCAACAGACGCACCTCGGTCTCTGCCGAGTCGCTCAACCCCGCCACCTCCGCCGCCGACAACTTCACTCCACCCTACCACCACAAGACGCCTGAGCAGCAGCAGCGCCTCCGGTCAGCCGTCTCGGGCAACTTCCTCTTCTCTCACCTCGACGACGAGCAAGCCGCACTTGTCCTCGGAGCCCTGCACGAGAAGCCAATACCCACAAAGGACATCAAAGTAATCTCCCAAGGCGATGTTGGCGACTACTTTTACGTCGTCGAAAAGGGCGCGTTCGACATCTACGTCCACAGCTCTGGCAAGGTAGAAGCCGGGCCCGACGGCGCAGGCAACAAGGTCGGCTCTGTTGGACCGGGTGGCTCCTTTGGCGAGCTGGCCCTCATGTACAACGCGCCGCGTGCTGCGACGGTCATGTCCTCCGAGTCGTCCACGCTCTGGGCCCTTGACCGCATTACATTCCGCCGCATCCTCATGGACAGCGCCTTCCAGCGCCGCCGCATGTACGAGGGCTTCCTAGAAGAGGTGCCCCTGCTCTCCACCCTCACGCCCTACGAGCGCTCCAAAATCGCCGACGCTCTCGAGACGAAGAAGTACCCACCAGGGACAACCATTATTCAAGAAGGCGATGTCGGCGAGTCATTTTTCATTCTTGAATCAGGCGAGGCACAGGTCTTCAAGCGCGGCGTAGATGGACCCGTCAAGCAATACACCAAGGGCGACTACTTTGGCGAGCTGGCCCTCCTCAACGACGCGCCACGTGCAGCCTCGGTCGTCAGCAAGACCGAAATCAAGGTCGCGACGCTGGGCAAGAACGGGTTCCAGCGTCTACTTGGTCCGGTCGAGGGTATCATGAGGAGGAATGACCCCAGCAAAGAAGGAGACAGCGTCGATCCTTTGTCTCGCGCCTCGTAGTTTTTGCAATCCCACATCCCTTGTGACTTGAAAATATGGGACAAGCCGGTTTCCAAAGTATCATTTGAACGAGAAGATTAATCAACCCATCAGTCAACCCCAGAGAACACATTACAATGCAACACATTACAAGAATCTCGGTTACTCAAGCCCTCACCGCAAGAAGAAGAAGAGGATGAGGAGGAGGAGAGGGAGGAACGAAATCTGTCATGGATACCTTGTCCTCATTCTTCATCTTCTTCTTCATCTTCTTCTTCCACACCCTTCCTTGTCCAGGCGTCTCTTTTTCGTTTTTTTTCTATAATCCATTTCCTTTTCCCACTTTCCCCCCCTTACCCTTTTTCTCATAGCTTGTATTCATACGCTTCCTACTGTCGCTAAATGAACCCCCATACCCCCATATCCCCCTACTCTACTCCACTCTACTCTACTCTACTCCACTCTACTCTACTCTGCTCTGCTCTGTCCTATCCTGCCCTGTCCTGCCCTGCCGTTGGTACTGCGGAGGGAAATTGAGTCTGAGAAGGAGCAGCAGCAGCAGCAGCGGTAGCAGGAAAGGAGTGGAATGCAGGGATGGGCTGAATGCAACTGGTTTTCTTTATTCCGGTCTTGAGAAGGATTTTAGGGGTTAGTGTGTATACGTGTCTGGTTGTGTATGTGGGAGAGAGAAAGAGAGAGACTGTGTGTGTATGTGTGTGAATGAGAGAGGAAGAGCGAGTGAGTGTGCGTGTTACCTATACTCCAATACTCTACTTAGGCGTCAAACTCATGATTAGACTATATTTCTGCTGTGAGCTGATTACTTTTTACTTCTTTCTTTGCTTATCATGTTGTGCTTGAGACCAAGGTTACGTAGAATACTACCCACCGCGCGGAAAAGACTCGACGGCGCAAATCGCAAGCGCAGTCTCAACATGATATATCTCTTCACAGCTATCCTTGTCAAGCTCGTCATTCAGCAGATAGCATTCACGTCTTGCTAGCAGCAGCGTGCCCTCCTGGCAAGTGGCGATCCATGCAAAACGCTCTACCACGCCCGGTCACTGTACAAAAACATTTGTTCCATCAAAACGTCAAACCTGTCCATATGCTTCAGTACAATACCATCTAGCAAGCTCTCCACTCAAACCATACTCAAGCCTTCATAGTGTTGCGAACAACCCTCCGCCCACTCCATACTCTACCGTATCAACACACTCCAATACCATCAACCGCTCAATTCAACTCGCGAGGATACATTCCCAGCAGAAAGTCCCGGTTCTCAGCCCCAAAAATCGCAGTCTTAGCACGTGTAAACTGCTTCTGTAGTTGACCAGCCTGGTTGGAGCTCATGTGTTTTGTCGCGCGAAGATATCTGATCAGAAAATTGACATAACGCCGCTCCATCCTTCCACGACCATTGCGAATAGTTTTCATGTTGGCCACAGAAGAGTGCCTAGCAAAAGCAGCTTCTTCCTGAGAATAAAGGCGTTGTAGATCTGTCTTTGCCTGGCGTAGACGTGCTCCTGCAATTTCGAGAGGTTTAGGCTCTACAACGAGTCGTGTGCTTGCGTCAGTGTTGAAGGATATCCTACAGTTAGAAAAGCGAGCACCGTTGATGAATTTATGCGTACTGCTGACAGTAATAGGGCGTCTTCCACTAGTGGTGGGACGTTTTGCTGGTCGCCGATACGTTGGCTGGCGCATCATAGCATCATCCATGATCATGTCAACGATGTCGACTCCTGTGGTAAATAAGCAAGCTGAATGCATTTAAAGGTTATAGCCTTTCCTGGGTTGGCTAACCTGTAGGATCTCGGCGCTCCTTCTCTAAACGAGACCGAGCTTCTAAGCAAAACTTATCAATATTGACTCGTCGGTGGCCTCTACGAACCAGTGCTGTTCGATACTCTGAAAATAGTACATCGAGGACATCTAGGAATGGTCAGAATGCATTGAAGCTTCATAGGTGCTTTGAAGATGAATGGCGCGTCAACTACATTGTAAGCCTTACCTACTCCCTGGTCTTTCGCTCTAGCCATACGATATCGAACACCTTTGTGCTTTCGTGAACTATCGAGAACAGACGGCTTAGGCTCCGAGTAATTCACTGGTTTCGATACGTAGCCAAGCACCACATGGTCTGGGAGATATCTATGTTGCATGAACTCCTGCTGATAGGAATACTCATACCACTTGTATGCGTCAACCGGGTTACCCCATATTGCATAACAAATCAGCTTGCGCAAATCTGCAGGAATGAATCGACCAAGGCTGAGCTTCTCGATGCCTAGGAAGACTTCCTCGTCGATTTGCTCGATGATATCATGGCGATACTCGAAACCATCAAAGAAATCTACAAGCTCCGGATCGATCCTCGTTTTCAGTGGCCGATAGGAATAGTCTATCGGCAGTTGAAAGGGCTCCGACTTGATGATACCCCCAAGGTACCTGTGTGTGATTAGCTGGATTCATCGCCGTAATATATGATGCTAGCAGTCAACAGTGCTTCACTAGCGTAACATCTTCACAAATGCCGTGTGTCCAAGACTTCCGGATAAGGCGCTTTTTATAAATGAGCTAGCAATGGAGGAGGTGATCACGGTATTTGAGCATTGTACTGTTCAGTGACAGTTGGGCAAAGACAAGCCCTAACCTACCTGGCAGGCCTGATATATCCTTTCAAGAAGTATTTATAGGCCTCTAGCGGAAGCATGTTGTTCAGTTGTTCGAGAGTATTGCGTCCTTCCGCACAAGATACAATTTCAGGATGGCCATGTAAGAACTGGTCGATCTCTACGAGAAATCCTCTCGAGATCATGCGGCTCTCAAGGTATGAGAGAAGGTCTTCGTCAGCGCGATCAGCGAAGGAAAGAAACTGGTGGAAATCAGCAGCTGAACTCAATTCACGAAGAAAACTCGCATGAACTTGACTGCCATGTCGTGCTTCATTCCAAGGTAGAGATTGGCTGCTGTCGTTGAAGTCAAACTGGTCTTGAACTGATCCACCTGCCGGCAATTCTACATTGATACGTGGATTTAGGTACTTGGGTTCTCTGGGCCTAATTATTGCCGCTGGTGGGACATCGTACACATCGCTATCCGAGTCGTCGTTAATTGTGATTGGAGTAAGCCGACTGCCGCCTGGTACAGGGCGGCCAACACTAGTGTTTTTCCACCGCCCACTACGGCTCAGAGAAGTTCCGTACTTCGCCGATGCATCACCGCCTCGAAGGCGTGTCATGTCGCCGCTGTTCGGTTGGAAAATGTCTGGCGTTACCTCCTCATCGTAATTGAGGTACGGACCACCACCATAGTTGGAAGATTGGTAACTCATTGACCCACTTTTGGCTCAGTTGATGCAAGAAAGTGTGGATGAGTGTTGTGGGATGTTTTGGTCAACGTGGAGTGAAGTGAGTAAAGTGAGCAGGTGGGATTGCGTGGCTTGGCGACGACCAGCAATGGAACGACAAGGAAGGCACGCGTTCACAGATGCACCATCAGGGTGAAGAGATATCAGGTTGGCTATCGGTCGCGAGCGATTCTATACATCACCTCATACGTTCTGGGGGTGTCTAGGTTGCAGGGCCAGGTAGTTGGGAGGTGTTGACAATTGAACAGTCTACAGATTTTAGTGACAGTGTAGATAGCAAAAAAGGACAAACGTGTACCTCCTTTGTTGACCACTAGGTGGCTGACCAACCAATTTTAGGAACAGGGTTGGAAGGCCGCCAAATTACTAAATTAGATGTTATTTACCTTACAACAGAGACTGTGCTAGTAGTCAGATCCAGCGCGAGCGTGTTTGTGATAGCTGCTACTTGGACAATCAACTACATCTCTTCCAAATGGCCTCTCTGATTGATTGGTAGCTGACTCGCAAACAAACCATATTTAGCAGAACAAAGAGCTTGACGGCTTGCATATGCTTACAATATCTTGACGTTGAGTGCAGAGGACATGGAAGGGAGCTGAGATATACCAGACATGATTTAGCGGTCTTTTACTTTGTAAAGCAAGTCGCTCCAAGCACAATCGATGATATGAGACAATTCACCAAAATGTCGATATTAAGAATCAGAATTGGATATACGAACCGGTCCCTAACGCCAACCCAAGACGCTCCATCGTCAAAGCAAACGTGTTGCACCTATGTTATACAGATGGGCATGCTCAGAATACACTGATGTAGTTACCAATACGCTCCTTCTGGTTCTGCGCGATGCACTCAGCTATCCAAGTGATGTTTCGGATTTCCTATCGGAAAATGTTAGTTTGAAGCCACTTCGGTCAGACGAATGAAGACAAACCTGTTCTCGTAGCTTGACCCATGCGTATACCACAGCGTGTGTGAATTGCCGGGTGAATGCAATCTTCGAAATCTCCATCTCTTTCTGATAAAACAGATCCTCCAAGCTCCTGTTTTCTCCACCAACGCCGCCCGACATGTTGCCAACGCCGCCGCCTCCACTGTTACCCTGGCTGAGGCCGGTTTGGTCAAAGAAAGTCTTGTAATCTGCGACGCTTTCAACGGCGATCCGGACACCCTCGACATCGTCCGCCCTCGAAAGCATCAATGTACCTTCTGGATGCAGTCTGCCGAAGCTAGGGTACAGCTTCTTCCTGTCTGCTTTGGACAGTTCCGTGCCAAAGGAGTTGAGGGTGATGTTGATGCTCCTACGGTCGGCTTCAAACTCAAGAACCTCATTCATGACGTCTGCTGTCGGTGTCCCCGCAATCTCTGCAGTGGAGTTTACCCAGCTGTAAAAGTCCTCAAGGTAGTTCTTGTAGAGGGTGTTGCGGATAATTTCGATGTTGAGCTCGTCGAGATCCTGGTGGCTGAGAGATCCCTTGAAGTAAGGCGCGAGCGGTGTCTCGATCAAAACGGAGTTGTACAATTCCTCAATGTTGGTCGCCACGCACAGGACTGGCATCGTCTCGAACCAACCCAGTGGATGGCATCTCTCCAGCAGCTCTCGGGTGTCTCTCTCGTGAAGAGTACCCGTAATCAACAGCGCAACATTGTCGATCATGTACCCATACGTGAGGTACTCCATGAACTTGGATAAGGAGCCGGTCGCGTTAGCCTGAATGTAGCGGAACTCGGCCACGAGCTTGTCGGTAGTTTTGGCGGCGAGAGCAGACGTCGAGGGATTAGGAGGCAATGACGAAAGGAAGTCGCCATACGCCGGCGAGAGCTGAAGCTTAACATCTGCATCACTAAATCAGATCTAGCAGAGAATAATGATTACGCGACGACGGACCATCAATGTTCTCGCACTGCGTTAGGTTATTGTAGTTCTGGCTGGTGAGCAGTGCATTGCGATAGCCGCGCACGATGCCCTCGATGTAACTGTCGTCGTCAGTATGATAAATCGAAGGAGCGACCAGCAGCAATCACATACCCGTACTTGACGTTGTAGAAAAGGCCCTCCATGATGTTGCGATGTGAGCTGTTGTTGATGGATGCAGGCAAGCAGGAAGCTCCAGATGAGCGCGGCGCGGCGTCATGTGTTTGGCGCTCAGTCAGCCAAAATGTCGGTGTTTTGTTGGCGTGAACTCCGACCTTGGCTAGATTTGAGCTGATGTTCGTCACAACTTCCTTTTCTCCTGCATCACAATTTCCAACGCCAACACCAACGCCAACGCACACGCCGTAGCAACGCGACAGCAACAGCAACGGCAACACCAAACCAGCATCTGCACGCACGCGAAATCCACACCTGCATCATCAATTGCACGGCTCCTGCCAGGTATGTCACTAACGGCAGCCTTAGCGCATCGCTCCTGCTGACCTCGGATGCAGCGCAACCATGGTGGTCACTCGCCGCAACGCGAATACCGAGCCCGCGCAGCTTGCTGCATTGGAGCGAAGTGTCGAAATCGCAATTCCTCTTCCAGAGCTCCCGGCTGCGACACGTCCCAAGCGCGGTCGGCGCGCTGCTGCTTCAGTCCAGGTCGAGTCCCAGTCGCAAACGCGCTCGGCAACTGAGCGCTCGAACACGTCACGCGAACGCGCAGCTCCTTCTACGCCAGCCGCATCTACCGCTACAATCACAACTACGTCACGCGTAAACATCACCGCGCCTGCCTCTGCCATCACAACTACCACTACGAAACGCCGCACAAGGTCAACCAAAACTGAGACGGCCTCGCCTCTCCGCGCACTGCCTCAGCAACCTGAGCGTGTCACACAAAAGCGCAAGCGCGTCACCAAGAAGACTGCGAGCGAGACGCCAGAGCCAGAGCCGCAGCGCCTAAAGCCGCCGCAGCCTGAGCCAGTGCAAGACGAGAACAGTGATGACCAGGGCATCTTCTTCTCAAAGAGTGAGCCGACAATTTCTTTTATTTCTCAGATTGAACTAGACTCCGCCCTCGAAGGCGAGAACGATGTTTTGCGCGACGAGAATTTCAAGCTCCAAGCACGTGTCGATTTCCTCGAAGCAGAAAATGCCTGTCTCATCAACGACAACAACACTCTCCGATATAGCCTTATAACCGGTCAGGTCTCCGCTAACCACTATTATCCAGACTTCGACGCGTATAGTGTCATGGAGCCCAGCACACCTCCAGCAGCCCAACCAGAATTTGTACAAGGCAGCGAATCTGCACTGGCCTTGCTACACAAGGTGGAGGAGGCGGCCAAACAGTCTGCAAATGTCGTGGCTTCACCATCGCCATCAAAACTGGGTAAGTTGTTTTTCAACCATACTATGCGCTGTATGCCTCAAGACTAACAATCGCACAGACCGTGAGGAACAGCCTGCTTCAGATGTTCACCAAGAGTCCCCGGTCACTCCACGACCCATCAGCACACCTTCTGGTTTCTTTAGCCGATCCTTCTCCGCACTGAAATCAACCTTTGGCTTCTCTTCATCGACTCCTCAACAGCCACCACCCTCACCCACTCCGTCACGAGCCCCACCTCCACCCAACACCATGACCGAGGTTCTATCTGTACCACCAACTCCTATTGGCGAGCGGGTCAGGACGCCAGCCAAGAAGAAGAAGCGCAGCCAGATGTTCAAGACGCTTACAAAGGGTATTCAGCCTGAAGAGATGTCCAAAGCAGAGAAGTGGGCTAGGGAAGTCATGGCTAAGCTTAAGAACGACTCCTCTTCCGGCGAGAAGCGCAAGCGTCTCGAGCAGCCCGTTCTTTACAAGGATCTCAACTACTACCCCTCTTCTAAACCGTGGGAGACCGGTTTTGGTGATCCGCTTGGCGACATGGACTTGGAAGATGACGATGTCGTGCCTACATGGGCTGTCTACGCTGACCTCATGGCGGAGGAAGAAGAGCACCGCGCGAAGAAACAGAAGGCCTCGCACCGCCTCGCAGTCGATGACGATGACGATGAAATTATTTCTTTGAACGACACCTTTCTCGCTAGCACTAATGTGCCGTCACCACGGAACCTGATCGACACACATGGGCGCTCCACTTCTCTGCTCGACTTTCATCCTCGGCGTTCTACTGAGCCGTCGCCCATGTTCAAAACACCCATCTCACACCAACAGGGTGGAAACGTTTTTGACGAGCTTCGAGGCCATGACGTTGCTGCCCAGATCTACACTAATGATCTTGAGTCACTTCAATCTGCAACCAAGAATGCTGTTCACAAGCCTGCACAGAAGCCAGCCCACAATCCCAACCAAGGCTCATTCAGTGTCCCGGACTACGACTCTGATGACGATGATACGACAGTGAACAGCGAGACATCCATTGTTGATGATGAGCCGCTCTGGACACAGCCACCGCCTCCTGCTCCTGTTCCTGCTCATGCTCCTTTACCTGGAGCGGTCGCCGAGCCACCCTCGTCTCCGACCACATCGCAGCCATTTGATGAGGTCGAGCGCCAGCGACAGAGATTGATGAAGCACACCCCTGCCAAGCCCAGTCGTCTCCGGGAAGCTACCTACCCATCTCCAAGCCTCATGTCAGACGCAGGTAACGAGTCAATCATGCTAGCCACTCCGGTGCAGGCTGTCAACATCTTTGCCGACATGCCGGGAGCGGAGCCACTCGACCTCGACGATGATATACTGGCAGCGGCCGAAGCATACGCAGCCTCCGATGAGTTTCAGCAGCAGCTCGCCGCTACCCACTGGTCCAACCCAATCCTCACCTACGATTCCGATGAGGAGGATATTAGCTCCGAATAGGAGCGGTCTTCATGATGACACATTGTTTAGATTGTTTTCTTGTACAAAACGAATTTGCGCATAATTTGAGGCGCCTTTGGTTTTTCCTGCGGATTTAAAAGCGTTGTTTTTTTACGATGTCTGGTGGATCATTGCGCTGCTACGACCGCCATCCCTACTCTCGACCGCGGCTTGAGGTGATCCCTATCGTGTTGTAGCCGCCCGAAAGGGCTGGCTCCCGTAGGGCGAACCAACATAGCCAGGTCGGGGATTCGGTTGGCAATGGGCGATGTGTGGTCTCTCTGAGGTTGTTTATTTTTGGTGTTTTGGAATGGGCGGCTGATGACGATTGATGACTCTAGCTCCTGATAGCTGTATACCCCTGGTCGATCATTTGTTTTGTAGGTCTTGCATGGCGAGGACGCCCCAGTACTTTGTAGTTTTGCATAGCGAATGGAAATTGAATATATATGACTTTGCTTCCCTTGAAAAATCCTAATTCATATTGCACTTCCATGCCGACGCTTCATCCACTATCTAAGTGTCGCAAATAGTGTCTTCGTACACAGCGGGAGGCAAATATGCTCCTCTTATGCTGTGCAGATTAGATTTCCCAATACGCTTGAATCTTCGTGGACGCCTCTTCGAGAACCAGCTGGAATTGACGTGAAGTCTGGATAGAGAACGGCACTAGCACCGAAATGGTATGGAGCCAGGCCCACACTCCAATCACGTGTATGTCTGCTTTCGCATCTTGTATAAAACCATTTGCCTAACCAACCATCATCTACAACGACATCAATACCCCACAACTCGGCCAACAAAACCTTCGAGCTACACTTCACTTTAAAGCTTCAAAGCGAATACGACGACTTAAACCTCCAAAAACCGTCACTCGCAATGGGTTCCGTCGTGCTCCCCCACCTACGCACTGGGTGGCACGTCGACCAAGCGATCCTCTCCGAAGAAGACCGCCTAGTCTGCATCCGATTCGGGCGCGACTCAGACCCCGACTGCATGCGACAAGACGAAGTGCTGTACAAGATTGCCGACCGGGTGAAGAACTTTGCGGCGCTGTATGTTTGCGATCTCGACGAGGTGCCCGATTTCAAGGCAATGTACGAGCTGTACGACCCTTGCACCGTCATGTTTTTCTTCCGCAACAAGCATATGATGTGTGATTTTGGGACTGGAAACAATAACAAGCTCAACTGGGTGCTGGAGGATAAGCAGGAGTTGATTGATATTGTGGAGACGATTTATCGTGGCGCGAAGAAGGGTAGGGGTTTGGTGGTCAGTCCCAAGGATTATTCGACGAGGTATCGGTACTAAGTGTGGTGGTGGATGGGAGCGAAGTGTTGAGGAGAGGGATTCGATTGAGAGCGTTTTGCAAGGGATGATGGGGCGCGGCAGGATTATCTGGCGAATGGCGCAATTAGGAGGTGTGGATTCATTGCGGAATATTGATTTAACAGATATTCGTATCTACAGGGGATTCAAGAGGGACTGGATTATGGCTATAGCCTTCAAGCTGCAGTTCACAAGTGATGTGCATTGAAGAAGCTGAAGCACGTCCGCTTACCAAACAAAACTCATATAGCAAATGGCCATTCACTTTGAAATGATTTGAACATGAATACTATGATTATAAATTTCCAACTATTCAGGGTATCATACTTTTCGCTCCTCCTCCTCCTTCCTTCCTTCTTATACATACAATTTGACGCATCACTCCTACATTTCCCCTCTTCCTCGTCACGCCTCGCAACTCTCTCCCACTCGCAACTAGTCTCCGGTATTCAACTCCAAATCGATCTGCACCCCGTTGCTTATTGAGTAGTCCGCCAACGTTAGCGAATCGTGGAACGGCCTCTCGCCCTGCCTCTTGAGCATGATCTCGTGAATTGGACGTCCAATCTTGGCCGCAACCATGGCTTTCAGCACCTTGACCGGGTCGCTGGGCAAGCAGGGGACTTGGGTTTTTGTCCCGAGGCGGTCGTTGATGGTGACAACGATCATAGCTTCATTGGACACTGGGGCAGGAGCAGGCGCAGACTTGGGCTTTGACTCGCGAGGCTTGCGATCGCGGTCTTCTCGAGGGCGGCGTTCGCGGTCCCGCGAGGAGCGTCGGCGATCATCGCGTCGCCTATCTCCGTCACGGTCATGGTCGTCACGCCGTCTGTCGTCGCGGTCATCTCGACGGTCTCGAGGAAATCGGTCGTCGCGGTCTCGTCGCGAGTAGTCTCGGTCTCGGTCTCGGTCGTCTCGCCGTCTGTCATCGTGCCCGCGGTCTTCGCGCTTGTCGTTCTTCCATTTCAGACCAGAGAAGTTCTTTGGTTTGCGCGGGGGACTGCGGCGTGGGGAGCGAGAGCGAGAGCGCGCGCGTGAAGGTTTGGAGTCTGCAGCGTTGTCTTGGGGTGGTGGAGATGGCATCTTCTTTTTTGGAGAATGTTTGTGCTATCACTGTGTGAGAAGAAGGACAGAGAATGAAGTTTTTTGTTCAAAGGCGGCAAGCTGAGAGTTTGTAGTGAGATGGTATGGAGACAGACGTCAACCGCCTAAAACCTAAAGGAGCTTGGGCCTCGCTTCCTCCCGGTAGGGCTGAGCGCGTCATTCGCGACTTCTCTAGTTACACGTCTCTCCCCGCGTTGTGTACTCCCAGCGCCACACGACTCGGCTATGATCCTCAGAAACCAACCATGACCTTCCTCCAGCGCCTCACCTCTCCGCCCGTCCAAATGCTCAGAGTCCACCAACCCACCCCCTCGACAGTTTCATATATCGTCTCCACCCGCCCATCACGCAACACCCTTCCTGCACATCTATCCTGGAGCCTCGGGATCTTCGTCAGAATTCTCCTCGGTCTATCTTCGCTTGCTCTCCTCTGGACAAAATCGATTCTCACAGCCACCTCTCAACCACCTCCTCTTCTGCTGTACCTTCTCCCCCACAAGATAACAACCCACCTCATCACTGCTCTTTCCCACACAAGTTGGCGGCATCTTGCCCCTCTCCTCCTAGTAGTTCTTGTTCTCGTCTTCCGGCGCCCTTATACCGAGGAATCCCTCACTTTGCTTCGCGGCCTAGGCGTTCAGACATGCACCTCATCAGCGACATTCTTGCAGTCACCTTCTACACGGTTCATTCCATCAACGCAGATCCAAGATATCTTCATCCATGAGGCCTTTAAGGGATTCGAAGTGCGGTTTTATCTTGCGATTGTGGTGGAAGGGGAGCGAGATGTGGTGGTTGTGTTTCCGGGGTTGTTACCTAGGAGATCTGTGCTGGAGGAGGTCTGGAGGGGGTGTCGCGCGTGTTTGTGGGATGGAAAGCGGACAGGAAAGGGAGAGAAACCGGGGAGTCGTGAAGGGAAAGAAGAGCTATGAGGGATGGGGTTGCATGGCGTCGTTCCTGTGTATTACACCTAGAATACAAGCATATCCATCTCTTGGCCGTTTTTTGTCTAGGCCTATCATCCCAGCAGCATATCTGTCTCTCCCTCTCTTGCTCTTTGGTATGGTTATGTACATGGTAAGGAAAAGTGTAGTGGGGATGATCCAGAACGTATTCACGCATGATAGCTAAACTTCAAAGTAGCATTGATTTCAATTTCATCAGTGTACGGCTTCACACATTGAAAGCAATTTTACACGACGAAAGAAATGCTAGCTTTTGGTGAAATTCAGGTTCATATAGTCTACTACTCATCTCAGTGTCTGTCATGTCCCACTTTCCCCCCGTTCTTCAACTTGTCCAACATACCTTGAGCATACAACTTCTCCATAACTCGCCGTATAAATCTGACAATTACATCGCGTCTCTGCGCAATAGGAGGCCCAGGTGAACGTGGTCGGACCTGAGAGAGAGGACGGGGATACGTGTGTGTTCGTGAATGGGGCTGAGGGACCCTGTGTGTTCTTGGGTCGGAATGGGATTCGAGGGGAGGCGGACGCTGTACATTGTACGTGCTTACGTCGATAGTGTAGTCTTTCCACCATGAAGTTGAGGGCAAAGTAGGAGAATCGCCCTGGTGTTGGATACGCATTGTTTTTCCGTCATAGACAAAGGAGGTGCGTGATTGTGGATCGTAGCCTGATGTCCAGGCTTTGGACTTTCTGGGAAAGGAGATGGCGGGGTGGAAAGACACCTTGAGACTGTCAAGTTTTTCTCCTCTTCTTTTGGGTTCTTTTTCTTTCTCGGGAGGAGGAAATAGGTTTGCTTGTGGAGGGTTTAGACTTTCTTGTGGAACGGGGAAAAGGGGTCTCATTTCCTCGTGACGTCGAACACCGTTGTGATATGAATAGTGACGGAAATCAGAAGCAGAAAGGGGGTTTAGATCCTCACGACGGGGCCAGGAATGATGCGCCGCAGTCGTGTAGGTTGTCGGTTCGTTTTGTGAATAATGGTAGAGGTGCGAATAGGGGTCGTGGTGTTGAGTCGGATAGAGCCTGGTTACAGGTGGTGGCGGCTTTTGGTAGTAGTTGTTTTGTTTTTGATCTGTAGGGGGCAGCTTTGGGAGAGTTTTCCTGCTGTAGTACTCTGTGTTGGTTGGGGGCGCAAAGGTTGGGGCTGTTGTACTGACTGTATCATTGGTTCTTGCCGAGTGAACAGAGTCGTTTCGAAGTGGTTTTCGAGCCGCATGCTGAGATCGCCTGTCCATGTACTTGGGCTGTTGAACTGTGCGCTGAGGTTGTTGAGTTGTATGGTGGAGTGATGGAGGCTGAAGTGACAGAGGAATGTGGCTTCCTAGAGTTTGCATATTTTCCTGTCTGCTCGGTTCTTGAAATACGTTTCGTAAAGTATGATCCATACCATCAAATTTCCGTAGATGCAGGGTTTGCTGCTGTAAATTTGGAGGTACACACGGTAGCGGTGGCGGTTGAGAGTTTCGATACGTAACAACCGGAGGAGCGAACCCGTCCCAGTCTACAAACATTGTTCCTGATGATGTTGGACGTGAGTCGGGTATAGAATCGTTTTCCATCCACTTCAGATACTCGTCTATCTCGTTGTGCACTTCGGCTAAGATGTCCTGGCTGCTGACACCCGCTTGAGAAAGTGTGGCCGGCATCCTGTTGTGGCGTGATAATTGGTATGTTATGGGGCCCGGATGAAAAGGTTGATGTTTTTGGCTGGGGGTTCGGTTCTCCACGTACACAGTTGAAGACAAGCGTTGCGATCTGGTCTCAGTTAACAAAATAATTGAAGCAAGGCTAGAAGGAAGTTTCGGGCAGTGATAAATAGTCCGAAGAGGTTCAAGTGACGTCGGATGTGATGACATTGTACACAATTGTTGAGTTTTGTGCAGGGAGAGTGCAAGTTGGGTCACAATTTGTAAACAAATGTGGTGAATGGATTGAGATTTCGAGAACGATAGGTCAGTGTCCACAATGTACCCAAGAAAACTGAAGATGAAGGCGACCAGATACATAATCGAGAAAAACCATCATTAAATTAACAACCCGAAAACACATGGATGCTCCGATGTCTGTTTGGTACAAATGAAGAAAAGCGCGAAGCAGACGGACTTTGGGCAAGTCGCATGTGTCTTGAAATTGTGAGCATGCGCGTTGTAAATAAAATGGTAACTGAGGTCGTAGAACCCTGTTTTCGAATAGAAATTTCTTAAAGATACATGTATAGCTCCAAGTAGAGGAGCAAGAGAAACTCGTAGTATCTCAAAGGAACTGTAATGGTCTTGGCTTCCCCCAGTGATCGCAAGGGTTGAATCGCCAAATCCCTCTATATTTCCGCGAGAACCAGTATGCGTTCAGATAAGGCACGAAGAACGGCACGGGAGGGAAGTTTTCGGCACCTGCGTAGGTCTTGTCGATACAGCCAAGCACCAACGGAAGCATCAAATACTGAAAGTAGATCGTTAGTTCTCATTTAGACTGAAAATAAAGGGTACTCAACTTACAGAATCAGCGCTTTTAAGAGCTTCTTGCCCCACTTCGGCCATAGCTTTCCTCAACTTTTTTCCATCGCATTTTTCGAGTCTGAGCAACGATTCGACCTCATCATGCAAATGCTGCGTCAAAATAGGTGCGAAGCCGTCAATCAACGCAAGCAGCTCCACGCCTGAATACTTTTTTGTTCCATTACGGACTTCTGCAACGTACTTGATTGTCTCTTGCAGCTTTTGTTCAAACTGATGATGCTGGTCGACATTAGTATCCATGATCCCCGCCAGCCCTGCCTTTTGTGCCAATAACTCGACTTGTGGAAAGAAAATTGTCTCTTCGTGCGAGTGATGGAGGTGCAAGCTGTCACCCCAGGCGCTAATGTAGAGCATAAAGTCTTTTATATCAGCCGGCTGAGCGATATGGGGAGCTTGGACGTAAATCGAATTTAGCCCTCTAATGAATGCGTTGTGTACACTTGCCATTTCAACGGCGACAGAGAGAGCATCTGCATTGGAACATGTGTTTGCGCCGTGAGTTCCAGGGGTAGGGAGGAGAGAGAAAGGGGCGTCAGCCCAGGGCTTGCTGGTCGACATCGTTCAAGAGGCGTAGTGATGTGCAAGTATGAGGATCGATGAAATAGGCGATGATTACTTTGCTGTGGACAAGGGAATGGCGGAATTTAAGCACATGCATGATGGTGAGGGTGGTTATGGAAGGACTGGACACAGGTCTGAAGCTACATCTTTTTCAGAGTCTTATGGCTTGCTGGAGTATTGGATCGTTGGGTCTGCCACCTGGGATGCGTATTATCGCCCAATGAAGTTTAAATGAATAGGAACTGGAGTAAGCAGTACTCTGCATGTGGTTAGCAAATCAATCGGTACTGTAAACGTGTGGCACGAGTAGCAAGGCTTATGCTGATACACGTCTCCATTTCTAGATACTAATCATCATTGCTGACACAGCCTTGTCTATGCGGGACGCCTCGATGACGGCGACCTTAATGGGCTTAGGTACGAAGCCGAGGCCTAGGCAGAACATGTCTACAGGTCTTTCTGGTCTTGAAATTCTGAGGTGAGCCGAGGTGTACGGCAAAGAGGTTGTTTTGGTTTTGTCCCAGTGGCTTGCTTGCAAGGCTGCGTCACCAAAGGCTTGGCAACCGCGGCTGGCTTTTTGTCATGTTTTGTTTCTCGCACCCTTCATCCTAGACACGAACGTTTCACCAACGCTGACAAGCAAGCACGTTCGTACTGACAGAGCATGGCGATAGGGTAAGACAATCCAGGCACCACAGCACCTCCCTTCTTTCCTCACTTGAGCGATGCCCGTCTGCAGCATGGGCGACACGAGAAGCATTGACAGGTTGGACGCTTCGACTATGTTCTTTACAGCTGGATTTTAGGCTATCGAATCCTCTTATAAGCCACACTTTGATGTTTTGATGCGACCGATCGCCTGTTGATCTCCCGGCTCGTTCTCGGCAGGCTGGTGCGTGCACATCGCATTCATGTCATGTCCAAACCTTCTCAAGAGCCCGTTTCTATATATGTAGCTCTGGACTAGCTAAAAAAAATTGAAGTAAAGTCCCCTACGTTTCATAACTGATGTATATCTCTTGCTGGGATGGCGATGATGGCACTTTCACCGCTATTGAATTCGCATTTCTCGCAACACATGTCAAAAGAAACAGTCCGTCTGATAAGACGATACAGTTCCGACTTCCCACACTCTGCACTGTTGAACCCTAAGAAGTGAAGGCTTTGAGTCCGCTCTGCAGACGGAGTCCGAGGTCTAGTGCCAATTGCGTCCGCTACCAAGACAGACTAACCTACTAGCAAATTGCGGAGATATCCATACCACTCCCTAAACTCTGTCCGATCTTCTCCTTGCTTTTGGTGTCGATCTTCTCCAAAAACGGCTGACGATCCACGTTCGAATAACTTATCGAATGCTGTCTTTTGTTTTGGACTTCCCACCAGGCCGGTAATTGGAGTACCACGGGTTGGTGTAAAGTGCGTATCCTGGCTATCACTAACTCGAACCTCATCATCTCCAGGTACAAAAAGGAGAGAGGTAGCACCGGTACTTGCAGCTTCCACTAACTCACAAATTCGCCATGTACAAACCTATCTTTCTGGCTACGCTCCTGGCGACAACCCTCGCGGTACCGCTTGCCTCCAAACACCAGCAACGCGCAGAAGACGACTCTACCTGGAAACCCGCCAATGGTACCCAAGTAACATGCGACGCCAATTCCGACAAGTTCGTCGGCTTCTACGTCGGCCCTCAGCTAGAGACCGTCCTCAACGACGCATGTGCCGCAATGATGCCTGCATGCGCCTACCAGGATCGCCTCCCCAGCGACACATTCTGCATCCAGGTTGTAGACTGGAAGCTCGATGGCCCAAAGAGCAGCACGCAACCCGCAAACATTCAATCTCGAAACGGCGACAAGATTAGCGGTTGGGAAGTACAGTGTAAGTGCTCTCTTCTTAGTTGGATTTGCATTCTGGATCTAATCATGTGCAATAGTCTCTGTAAATCCAGCTCCACAGGGAGAAGACTCGGCTGGCGTGTTTTGGACAGTTCACGATTGCTACGGGTACTTTGCGTACATACTCGAAGAGTGGGCGCCGTCGGGTTGTCATCGTGACGAGGGCTTTGGTACAGGGAATATCACAGCTGGCGGTGAGAGTTCTTTGAAAGATACGGTATTTGAGGTCTCGATTGTAGAGTCCTCGGCTTCTCAGTGAATCGTCGGGACTTGTGCTTCTGTTTGGGTGTCTTGACATTATAAAAAAATCACATCTTTCTAAATAACTCTGCAGCTTTGGCGAATGCCGTTGTGAAATGAATTTAGGTTCGTGTGGTGTAGTACAGAAATGAGGGACTCAATACAGCGTGCAATCGCCTGTGGACTATGAGGTTCCGTGTGGTGCTTCAAAGCTTCACTATGAGACGAAGCCGCCTCTGATTTCCCAGGCCCGGAACGCGGCGCACAGGTTAATTTTTCGATTTCTGAGCTCGGCTTGTCAGAATTAGTCGGGACATTTGATTCCAGCAATTTTGCGTGAGGGCGGTAGGCGTTGTGCTGTGCCGCTCTGGTGAGTAAACCACATCCTTGGGAACGACGTCCTCGGAGCACTACGCGACAAAGCCGCTTCTGGTTTCCCCGGTCTCGGAGGGCAGCAGGTAAGCTGGTTTTTGACTCCAGGACCTGGGTTGTCAGGACTGACCGAAGTCTTTAGTTTCGACGATTTTGAGTGAGCGCGGGAGGCATTGGAGTGTGCTGGTGTCCATGCCGGGGTTGGTGGCGGCGTCCTTGGCGGCGTCCTTAGCGCTGCGCACCAAGCTCACTTCACATATCCGTCCTCGTTCATCTACATTCCGGACCCAGCGCATAAAGCAAAAAATGTGAAATCCTGACCCATGCGCTTATGAATAGCCAGACTCTTCAATCTAACAGGATATGGACAGGAGCGGGAGTTGTTGTGCTGTGCCGAAGTTGTCGTGTTCTTGTAAGCAAGCTCTGCACCTAACACCGTACTACCTTCACCGTAGTAGTATAACTGCACCCGGGACGCAGCGAAGCGGCCTTGATTTGGTCTCCGAGTTCGGATGCCTGCAATCCGCCAAATTCCAAGCTTGCACTGAATTTGAACGAGAGCGAAGCTTGTTGTGTCGCGTCGATGTCCCAGGTGACGTCCTTGCTTGAAGCTCTCTGCACACCACAGTGCATAATGTCAACTTCTACCGGAACGAAGCAAATCTGTCTCAATTTCGTTTCCAGACTCCGATGCCTACGGTTGGTCAGATTCCAAGCTTTCACAGAGTTTGAACAGAGGCGGGGCGTGTTGTGCTGTGCCGGTATTCATGGTGGCATCCTTGGTTGCATTCTCGGTTGCATCCTTGGTTGCTCCGCATAGAACCATCTGCACCCGCGATGCAGTTGAGCTGTCGCAATTTCGTGACCGAGCGTAGGTACCTGATATCAGCCAGATTCCAAATTTACATAGGCTATGAGATAGCGCGGGAGTTGCTGTGTCGTGACGATGTTTGTATAGCATTCTCGCTGGGAAGTTCTGCACGCAACACATCACATCACATCACAGCACAGCACAGAATTAGCTGCACGGACACGCAGTAACGCTGTCACGCTTTGACGACAGAGTACATATGCATATAGGTGACCATATTTCAACCTTTTGCAGGATCTACGAGAGTTTGGAAGTCATTGTGCGTGGCCGGTGCCTTGAACAGCCTCTTTGCTTTGAAGCTCTCTACGCGCTGTCACTGTGTCGAGTTGTCAACGCTTGCAACGCAGCAAAGCTGTTGCGCTTTTGTATTTGCAGTCAAGCAAGTACAGCTAGGTGAACTATGGAATTGTGTAGAAGATGAGCAGGGACTGAAGACGTTGTGCGGCGCTGGCGTTTGTGACTGCGCCCGTGAAGCACAGCTCTACCTGTGTCGTCTTGAGGGACTTACTCCCGCAGTCCAGCCCAAGCTTCTAGAGCTGTATGTCTAGATTCAGAAACTTGCTGTGAATTGTGCGTCCAATTTTGCAGGGAATCAATCGGCGGTAGCTTTACTGTTGTCACTTTTTGTAACATCCTTAACAGCGCAGCTTCGCGCACTTCGTTGTAGGTTGCACACCCCTGCATTGTAGCAGAGCTTTTAAAACTTTAATTTTATAATAAAGGAAGACGTTTTTAGTCAGAGTCTTAAGTATAATTCAATTTAATCAAGGCCAGCAGCTGCTGTGCTGCACCGTCATTTTTGACTGCCCCTATGGCGACACAGCTTCGCGCATTTCGCCCTAGATTATCTACTCCCGCAGTCTAGCCTAAGCTCCTAGAGCTGTATATTTAGATTCACAAACTTGCTGTGAATTACATGTCTAATTTTGCAGGGAATTAATCAGCAGAAGCTTTACTGTTGTCACTTTTTGTAACATCCTTGGCAGCGCAGCTTCTCGCACTTCGTTGTAGATTACACACCCCCGCATTGTAGCAGAGCTTTTAAAACTTTAATTTTACAATAAAGGAAGACGTTTTAAGTCAGATTCTTAAGAATTATTTAATTTAATCAAGGCCGGCAGCTGCTGTGCTGCACCGTCATTTTTGACTGCCCCTATGGCGACGCAGCTTCGCGCATTTCGCCCTCAGTTATCTACTCCCGCAGTCTAGCCTAAGCTCCTAGAGCTGTATATTTAGATTCAGAAACTTGCTGTAAATTACGTGTCCAATTTTGCAGGGAATTAATCAGCGGTAGCTTTACTGTTGTCACTTTTTGTAACGTCCTTAGCAGCGCAGCTTCGCGCACTTCGTTCTGGGTTACACACCCCCGCATTGCAGCAGAGCTCTTAGAAATTTAATCTTACAACATATAGAGAAGTACTTATCAAGACTCCTTAGTGATATTTAATTCTATTAAGGCTGGCAGCTGCTGTGCTGCAGCGTCGTTTTTGGCTGTCTCCTTGGCAGCGCAGCTTCACACATTTCGTTCAAGGTTATCTACTCCCGCAGCCTACTTATTACTCCTAAAGCTTAATATAACGTCTCTTTATAGTATACAGAGTGAGACTTCTTAATTAGAATAAATCTGCACAAGGACGGCAGCTGTTGTGCCGCAGCGTAGTCTCTTAGTGCCTCCTTAGCAGCTCCACGCATTTCGTTCTAGGATATCTGTCCCCGCAGTTAAGCAATCTTTCTGAAAGCTTGATATAATGTCTCTGAATTATAATAATAGTTAGATTTCTAAGTAAGGTTTAATTAAATTAAGGGCAGCAGCTGTTATGCTCCCTCTGTAGCTTTACAGCTTTGCGTATTTCGTTCTAGGATATCTGCCCCCGCAGTTAAGCAATCTTTCTAAAAGCTTAATGTAATGTCTCTAAATCATTACAATAGTCAGATTTCTAAGTGCGGTTTAGTTTAATTAAGGGCGGCAGTTGTTGTGCTTCCTCCTTGGCATCACAGCTTTGCGCATTTCGTTCTGGATTTTCCGCCCCCGCAGTTTAGCAATCCTTCTGAATGATTAATATAATGTCTCTAAATTATTAAAAAAGTCAGACATCTAAGTAAGGTTTAATTTAATCAAGGGCGGCAGCTATTATGCTGTCTCTGTAGCTTCACAGCTTTGCGCATTTCATTCTAGGATATCTGCCCCTGCAGTCACGCAATCTTTCTAAAAGCTTGATATAACGTCTCTATATAGTACATACAGTTAGATTTCTAAATTAAATTAGATCTGCATAAGGACGGCAGCTATTGTGCTACCTCCTTGGTATCACAACTTCGCGCATTTCGTTCTAGATCCTCTACCCCTAGAGTCTGGCAATCCCTCTTTAAGATTAATATCATGTCTCTACATAATAACTATTGTTAGATTCCTAAATAGGGTTTAGTTTAATGAATACTAGCAGCTGTTGCAACGTTTTTAGGTATTTCCTTTAAAGTGCAGCTTCGCGCATTTTGTTCTTAGTTATCTACTTACGCAGTCTAGCAATCTATTTTAAAATGTAAAATTGTGACTCTACATTACAACTATAGTTAGGTATCTTAGTTAGGTCTAATTTAATTAACGCTAGCAGCTGCTATGCTGCAACGTAGTCTTTCCCCTTAGTAACGCAGCTTCACACATATTGTCCTAGGTTATCTACCTACGCAGTATAGATATACCTTTTAAAACTTAATTTTATAACTCTATAGCTTACCTTTAGTTAGGTGTCTTAGTTAGGTCTAATTTAATTAACTCTAGCAGCTGCTATGCTGCAGCGTATTCTTTAGCTGCCTCTATAGCAACTTTGCTACTCTGTCTTAGGTTATCTACTCCTGCAGTATAACTATCCTTTTTAAAACTTGATATTATAAATCTGCATAACACATTTTAGTCAGGTTTCTTAGTTAGGTCTAATTTGATCAACGCTAGCAGCTGCTATGCTGCAGTGTAGTCTTTGCCCTTAGTAACGCAGCTTCACACATTTCGTCCTAGGTTATCTACTCTTGCAGTCTAGCTATTCCTTTTAAAACTTAATATTATAAGTCTATATAACACTTATAGTTAGGCGTCTTAGTAAGGACTAATTTAATCTACACTAGCAGCTACTATGCTACAGCGTAGTCTTTGCCTGTCCTCTTAGCAACGCAGCTTTGCGTATTTCCTTATAGGTTATCTACTCTTGCAGTCTAGCTATTCCTTTTAAAACTTAATATTGTAACTCTATATAATAACTATAGTTAGGTGTCTTAGTAATGTCTAATTTAATCTACGCTAGCAGCTGCTATGTTACAGCGTAGTCTTTGCCTGTCCTCTTAGCAACGCAGCATTGCGCATTTTGTCCTAAGTTATCTACTCTTGCAGTCTAGCTATCTCTTTTAAAACTTAATATTGTAATTCTATATAATAACTATAGTCAGGTGTCTTAGTAAGGTCTGATTTAATTAACGCCAGCAGCTGCTATGCTGCAGCGTAGACTTAGCCTATCCCCTTAGCAATACAGCTTTACACATATTTTGTCCTAGGATATCTACATACGTAGTATAGCTATTCTTTTAAAACTTAATATTGTAACTCTAAATAACACTTATAGTTAGGTGTCTTAGTTATGTCTAATTTTAATAACTCTAGCAGCTGTTCTACTACAGCGTAAACTTTATATGCTGCAGCATTGCATATTTTTTATCTTAAGTTATCTACTTACATAATATAGCTATCCCTTTTAAAACTTAATAGTATAATCCTTTATAATATCTTTAGTAAGGTATCTTAGTAATACTTAATTTAATTAACGCTAGCAGCAGTTGTACTGCAGTGTAATCTCTATCTACTGCAGCTTTGTATATTACGTTCTAGGTTATCTACTTCTGCTGTATATCTATCTATTTTAAAACTTAATATTGTGAATCTATATAACAACCTTAGTTAGGTATCCTAGTAAGGTCTAGTTTATTTAATGCTAGCAGCTGCTGTAACGTCTTAAGCTGTTTCCTTAGCAGTGCTGTTTTGCGCATTTAGTTCTAGATTCTCTACTCCTGCAGTATAGCAATCTTTCTAAAAGTATAATATTTTGCCGCTAAATTAAACTAATATTTAGATTACTATGTAAGGTTTTGTTTAATTAACGCTAGCAGCAATTTTGCTGCCTTCTTAGAATCACCCCTCCTGCATTTCGTTCTCGGTTATCTACTCTTGCAGTCTAGCTATCCCTTTTAAAACTTAATATTATGACTCTACATAACACCTTTAGTCAGGTATCTTAGTTAGGTTTAATTTAATTAACGCCGGCAGCTGTTATGCTGCAGCGTAATATTTAGCTGCTTCAGCTTCTTGCATTTTGTACTAGGTTATCTACTCCTGTAGTACAGCTATTCCTTTTAAAACTTAATATAGTAGCTCTACCTAAATCCTTTAGTTACGTGTCTTAGTAACGTCTAATTTAATTAACAACAGCAGCTGTTAAGCTGTTTTCTTTGTTACCTAGCTTTGCGCATTTCGTTCTAGATTTTCTATCCCTGCAGCCTAAAAATCCCTTTTAAAATTTAATATTATGTATCTATGTTATAAGCTTAGTCAGATTCCTAAATATAATTAAATTAAATTAAGGCTGGCAGCTGTTATGTTTCAGCGTAGTTTTTGACTGACCCTCAGCGACGCAGCTTTGCCCACGTTGTTCTAGGTTTTCTATTCCTACATTGTAGCAGAGCAATTAAGAGCTTAATTTTGTAATATAAGAACAATTTTGTAGTTATAGTTTTAAGTATAATTTAATTTAATTAAGGCTAGCAGTTATTGTGCTAGGTACAGCATTGTCTCTAACTGCTTCCTTAGCAGCGCAGCTTCGCGAATAACGTTCTAGGTTTTCTACTCCTGCAGTCTAGCGATCCCTCTAAAAGCTTAATGATGTGTCTCTACCTTATATCTACTATTAGAGGTATAAGTAAGATCTAATTTAATCAACAGCGTAGTCTTTTGCTGCCTCCTAAGCATTACAGCTTCGCACATTTCGTTCTAGCTTTCCTACTCTCGCAGACTAGCAAACGATCTGAAAACTTGATATTATGTCTCTATCTAGTAGTAATTATTTAATTTTTTAGTCTAATTTAATTTAATTAAGGACAGCAGCTGTTGTACTGCAGGGTCTTCAGCTGCCTCCTTGGCAGTTCAGCTTTGTGTATTTCGTTCTGGATTTTCCACCCCCGCAGTCTATCAATCCCTCTAATAGCTTGATATTATAAATCTATATGCTAAACATAGTCAGATTTCTTAGTAGAATTTAATTTCATTATTGCTAGCAGGTGTTACGCTGCACCGTCTTTAGCTGTATATTTAGCAGCTCCACGCATTTCATTCTGGATTATCTACTCCTGCATTCCAGCAATCTCTCTTTTAGCTTAATAATTACGACTCTACATGATAAAAATAGTCAGATTCCTAAGTATGATGTAATTTCATCAACGCCAGCAGGTGTTGTAGTAACAACTTTGGCTACCTCCTTAACATCACATCTTTGCGCATTTCGTTCTGGGTTATCCACCCCCGCAGTCCACTAATCCCTCTAATAGCTTAGTATTACAAATCTAAATGCTAAACATAGTCAGATTCCTTAGTAGGATTTAATTTCATTAATGCTGGCAGGTGTTGTAGTAGCAACTTAGCATCACAGCTTCGCACATTTTGTTCTAGATTGTCTACCCCTACAGTCTATTAATCTCTCTAATAGCTTGATATTATGACTCTAAATGATAAAAATAGTCAGATTCCTTAGTAGGATGTAATTTCATCAACGCTAGCAGGTGTTGTAGTAGCAACTTTGGCTGCCTTCTTAGCATTACATCTTCGCGCATTTCGTCTTAGATTATCTACTCCCGCAGTATAGATATTCCTCTTAAAGCTTCATATAACGTCTCTATATAGTAATTAGAGATAGAAGTCTAAATTAAATTAAATCTGCACAAGGACGGCATCTGTTGTGCTGCAACGTAGTCTCTAGGTTCCTCCTTAGTAGCTTCACACATTTCGTTCTAAGTTTTCTTCTCCCGCATTCTAGCAATCCTTATAGTAGCTTGATATTACAACTCTATACAATAAAAATAGTCAGATTCCTTAGTAGGATGTAATTTCATGAACGCTAGCAGCTGTTGTGCTGCAACGTAGTCTCTAGGTGCCTCCTTTGCAGTGCAGCATTGCGCATTTTGTTCTAGCTTTCCTACTTCCACAGTATAGCAACTCCTCTTAAAGCTTGATATTATGTATTTATCTAATAAAAACTATTCTGTCCCTAAGTATAATGTAATTTAATTAAGTCTAGCTGTTGTTGTGCTGCAGCGTTGTCTTTTGCTGTTTCCTTAGCGGTGCAGCTTCGCACATTTCGTTCTAGATTGTCCACCCCTACAGTCGAGCAATATCTCTAATAGCTTGATATTACGACTCTACATAATACCTACTGTTAGACTCCTAAGTAGGATTTAATTTCATCAACGCCAGCATGTGTTGTAATAGCAATTTTGGCTGCGTCCTTGGCATCACAGCTTCGCGCATTTCGTTCTAGGTTATCTACTCCCGCAGTCTAGCACACGATCTGAGAACTTGGATTTGGGTGAAGATGCCTGAATTGAATCACCCATTAAGAAATCATCTAATTTAGACGAGAGCGGCTGTTGAGCTGCCGTAGCGGTTACGGTAGTCTACGCACAACGGCCCACGCTATTAAGGTTGTCTATCCCCACAATGCAGCACACGCTTCAGGGACATATTTGAAGACGACATAGCCTACTCAAATTCACATTTTCAAGTCAGATAGCCTGTAATCCAGGGCTGTAGCTGTTGTCGGCGCTTGTGTGCGGCAGCATTCCCACCAGCACGGCTTGACGCCGCTCTGGTCTGCCTATCCCCGCAGTGCAGGAGAGCTTTCAGAGACTCCACTTTTCGATTGAACAGGTCGCAATCAATCGTGATTCGCGCTTAGTTGAAATGTGAACAACAGTAGCAGCTGTCGGACTGCAGCCGCGTCAAGTAGCACCGCCCTACGCACTATTGTCATAGGTACTGCCGGGTTGCAGCAGAGCCTTTGAAATTCTGGATTTCGAAAGAGAAGACTTCGATTCATCAGAGTGCTTAGTTTCGTAGATTTTGATCGAGGGCGGCCTTTGTGCTGCGACTACGGTTGGCAGCATCTCTGGCGGCACAGCTGT
The DNA here is from genome assembly GCA_022701365.1 of Mycocentrospora acerina. Taxonomy (NCBI): domain Eukaryota; kingdom Fungi; phylum Ascomycota; class Dothideomycetes; order Pleosporales; genus Mycocentrospora; species Mycocentrospora acerina. The sequence continues at coordinate 403,748 of JAKUHH010000068.1, forward strand.
ACGCGTTGTGGTGACTTGGCGATTACCCTTTTAGGTATAACGCCCTTTTACACGAACCGCATCATCGTTTTGCTCGTTTGTGCCAAGCAACTGCGATTAGTCAGCAACTAGAGCCTTTTCGGTGACCACAGCAAACACTGTTGTCGTTGACCATCTACACCCGCAGTGCAGTACAGCTTCCGAGAACCTGGATCTTGGTTTTGATGGGCACGCCTTACAATATGCGAAAATCTCACGGAATTTAAACGACAGCAGAAGCTATTGTGCCGCAGCGAAATCCATCCGTGGCGGCGTTCTGGTTCGCACGGCTTCACCAATGCCATTCTGGATTATCTACTCCCGCGTTGCAGCAATTATTCTGGAAATTTGATTTCTGGGTTGAGACACATGCGTTTAATCAGAATGTCGAATTCCGTGGTGTTTAAACGACAACGGCCAATGCACTGCGACAGCGCGTGAGCAGTCGCCTGGCCTTCAGCTCTCCGCATCCTCCACCGCATTCCCTACCGTATTTTCTACCACACACATTCTACCTTTAGTACCAGACGTCGCACGGCTAGATGTATGTATACCGAACTACCTATACCTTTCCCTGCTGTGTTTAATATGGAAATGACTGGGTTCTCAGCGGTGTTCCTGTTGTTGGCGCAGTCCATGCATGTCGTCTCGAGCCATCTGCTCCCGCAATGCAGTGGGGTGCTCGGAAACGTGATTTGTGAATCGAAGAACTGGAGTTCAGTCAGAGTTTCATGTTTCGCAGATTATGGACAAGCGCGGCGGATGTTGTGTCGTGTCGATTGCGTTCCTCGCAGCGATACGGCTCACGCGCCATCCTATCCCATCTATCCTCGCGCTGCAGCAAAGTCTTCGAAAACTTGATTTCTGGATCAGGGAACCAGTTTCCAGGTGCATTACCTGGTTCCATGTATTTCAAACGAGTGCGGCTGTTGTCGCAATGCAGCGGCGTCTCGAACCAGGCGGCACAGCCCACGCATGCCACCCTCGACTGGCTACCCCCGCAGCATACCGCATGACCCAGAAATCGAATCTCCGGGCCTGAAGCATCGCAATCAACCAGGTTCCCGGGTTTTGTAGAATCCTAACCGGAATCAGGGCTGTTGTCCTGTAACAGCGACGATGGCGGCGTTCTTGGCGACATCAGAGCACGACCTTTGCGCTCTGGGGTTTCTACTCTCGCAATGCAACAGAGTACACGAAAATCCAGTTCCGGGGTCAGGCGCTGGCATTCAATCAGATTCCCTTGTTCAACGTTATTTGTGTGAGTGCGGCACCTGTTGTAAGACAATGGAGTTCAGCTCATCGCAGTGTCGAAGATCAGCTCCAGGACCCTATTCTCCCAACCTCTCCTGGCCACCATGGAACATGTATGGATCAGCAGTACGCCTCCTCTCATGATAGTTTAATCATTCAATTCACCTCGTTTACTCCAGCCGTGCTTCGTACTCTATCGTTCAACACGCAGCCCGCGACTCGCGATACACTCCCACCAGCGTAATCTGGCTTGCAATCACAACCATCTCGAGACAAATCAACCCCGCTGTTGTTGCAGATCATAGGCTCGTTTACAGGTATCCGGGTATTCATAGAGTGTCCAGTAGCAGTGGTCTGGAACGAAAGGAGACCTTTCTGGTATGTAGCATGGCTCGTTCGACTGCAACACACGAACAACCACAGCTAGAGTGAGTGTAGTTGGCGCCCTGTGGCGCGGCTGGGTTGGGTTGCACATATCTGTCCGCCCCGGTTGCGCCCTCACATAAGGTCGGCATCAGCATTAGAGTGATTCGTGGCTCCCAAGACATAAGTCATCGACTGTGATTCTCAGAGAATGAATCTGAATTGACTACATACAGTCCCGTCTCCCCATCTTGCCGACGCTTGCTCCAACTCAAACGCATGTTATGTTAAACTGACTTCGATCGATTCCACTCGTTATGTTAAACTGACTTTGCTTCGCGAAGTTGTCAGTACAAGCTTGTTTTGACGAGACAGAGTCGTCCGTTACCTATCCTTGTTGCTCTGCAGCCATTTTCTCTTTGACCTTTGCTCAAATATAAAGTAGCAGCGTCGACTGTGCTCGCAATCTCGACGACGGTGTCTGAGTGGGTTCGTCCTGGTAGACGAAGAGGATGTTGTGTTAAACTGACTTTGCTACGATACGTCGTCAGTACTAGTTTGTTGTTAGAGGGACGCGTTACTTACTGACTATGAGCATCTTGTGTCAACAATATGACGTCTTTTGCCTCTTGTGCTATCCTGGTCTCGAGCTCCTCACATGGCGCTGTTCCAGCCCATACAGCGTCGCTGCCCGACTCTCACGAAGCATCTGCCTCTGTCGCAAATCATATCCTTCACGATCTGCCTGAGATGCGCTATGGCAGCACTTCCGACAACGAAGTTTGTCGTGGGACGTTTTCGGATAAAGAAAGAATAAAAATCTCGGCTTTTTAGCAGCCCACTGGAAGAGGCGGTTGTGTTATGTTACACTGACTTTGGTAAAGGTGGGAAAGAGTAAAACACGCCTGTATTCGGAGCGTGTTATGTTCAACTGACATGGTTTACCGAGCGAGGAGACGGAGAGCTCACATCGTGTTACGATAAACCGAATTTTTTGAGTGCAGAGTAAAGATCATGTGTTTCTTCGAGTCGGACATGACATGAAAGGTCGACTCAACTCCGTTCCTGTGGCGCAAAGGCGGCAGTCTTCTGCGTCGAGGCTCATCTCGATTCTATCGTGAGTACGAGGATGCCTTGGGGAGCATGCTTTGCTTACCGAAAAGAACCCAGGCTCGACAAGTGATAGAAGAGGCGTCGAGAGGTAGGGTTTGCCATGTTAAACTGACTTCGGTCGATGGACACGTGCCAGACTTGTTGCGTCGAGCCAACTCTGCGTGAAAGGAGGGTACCGAGGGCGCCTGTCTGCGTGCCGAGTACAATAAATGGACTCATTCATTCGACATGAATGCAAAAGACTTTTTTCGGTATTGCGGTGTGATGTGTCTGAGTCTGGGTAAGCGGGGTGGTCGTTACACGTGCAAAGATCATTCACGTTGATGTCTCCATCCTTCCAGTGCTCCATGATAGTTCTGTGCCTGGGTAAGCGGCGCGAATGTCTCATGTGAAAATGTCACTTACATTCCAACAGCAGGGAAGATGTCATGGGCGGCAGTCATTTCGAGTACGGACAGTGTGCCACTGTCGGTATGATTGCGAGACTTCTCACTGTGCTCATGGTGTCCGAGCGAGACGAAAAATCGGGATTAAAAATGATTCATAGAATTGTTCAAGTGTAAGGCATGCGACATCCTCGGTATATATCCTGGTTGTGAGGCACTCGAGTGTGGTGTCGAGCGTTTGAGGCAAACAGATCTGCCATGAACTCGCGGTGAAAGTGAATTGTCGCTATCGCACTAACACCACACGTGCCGTTTGCCTTTGTTCAATTTCTCTCTGTCGTGAATGTCCAGAGAAAGACCACCAACCATCAACTTACTTCTTCACTGCACCAGCAAACCGCCCGTCTCACAAAAGGACATGAATCCCGTTGGTACGTTGCTGGCATGACCCAAGGTCTGCATCTCAAAATTCACATCCACCACAGGACTTTACCGCGGATTCGCCAGACTCCCCGTGGAGTTGAGGCTCACCATACTCGAACTCGCCTTCCCGGAGCTCAAAGCTGGCTGCAATCGACTATTGGTTGCTATTCAAGTTTACAAATGCTCAGGCTCTGACAAGAACGCCAAAGGCGACCGCCAACGCTGTAAATGCTCACCATGCCAGCTGCGACGAGCATGCGGTATCCGCAACATGTTGCAGTGCGACATGATGCTTCACGCCCCGTTCCGCCGCAAGCTCATCGAGCGCTACAAGGCCAAGGTTGAGTTCTTGTACGAGTTGGATGACAGCGAACCCCACGCCTACTGCGCCCGCACCTTGCACGACTTCCTTTTCGCGTTCGCCGATGGAGATGGCCAGATAGGTCACCTTACCCTTTCCTTCTATTGGCAAGCTGGGCGTGGAGCGGAAATGGAACTTGACTGCGATTTCGAGAAGAAGAACGCCGACATTGCCAAGCTAGTCCGAGTCTTCCTTGTCTTGCGATACTTCAAAGTCAAGGCCACTGTCAAGGTTCTGGATACGTCCGTGTACCGCAAGCCATTCTTTGAGCGCCTTCACCACCTTGTCCAAACGTGCGATTCTCCCGAGAAGGAGGGTGCTTGGTGGTATACGTCCATTGTGGGTTGGAGGAGCTCTAGCGCTCAACGCATCCGAGCCGACAAAGACCTGAATGCCCTTATGCTCAAAGGTATGGTAACCCGAGGGCTGAAGACTGTTTACGCTAATGTCACCAGCCTGCAAGGATGAGCGATCGCCCCGTGTTCGAGGCAAGCGAGTGGGCTGCATAGTCCTTGACGTCGACTTCCACTCGACCTTGTGATTGAATGGGACGTCGAGAAGGGGAACAGGATGTCAAGCAGGGGAACGGGACTTCGATCAGGGAACGGGATGTCGATCAGGGAACGGGACATCGAGAAGGGAACGGGACGTCGAGCAGGGGAACTGGCGAGGAAATGACTCGTGACAGCTGATGTCACAGACTCTTCTCACCCAGCCCCAATAATGGTAGCATAGAGTAATTCAAATACATTGAATCTCAACTCTTCGTGTCACTCCTTTCGTGTTCTGTGTCTTTCCATCTCATTGGCTAAGCGGAACTTACTCTGTACCATCACTGAGAAACCGTCAAAGCATAACAACCACCGCGCCCGATCAAATTCTACAAAATCTCAGGTCTTGTGTACTGATGTTTGAATGAGCATGAAATCAACTTCAAGTCTGCTTTGTTGTCTCCCGGGAGCAGATGACCTAATGTGTGGCGCAGAGCCTGCCATACATAGACATTGGGAACGCACCTCTCACGCCGCACTCGTCGAATTTTAGATAAGTACTGCTAATTTGGCGTAAAATGACCCCTGATTTCCGAAAACCAAAGACGGGAGAACGCTGAGGCATCGCGGGGTTGGATAGCTCACGACGGCGTGCGGAGACTCAGGCTGCCCAGGACACCGCCAAGACCACGCTTGACTCCCAACATGAGTCCAGCTGGCCTGCAAGAATTCCTGCCGCCTCTCGTTTAGCATTCTAAAAATCGACATTAAATGACACGAGTATTAACGCACGCAAATTATCTGCAGTTGATCGAATCAAATCGCTGTCTGGGCTGGTAGCGCAGCGCCGTTCGTTCCCTTCACTCCTTTGCCGCAAGATGACATGGCCAGTCCGGTTCTGACTGAACGGAACATTCCACGGGCATCATACAGCGCCCCTATGCCTGCGCGATCAATATTCATTGCTCGTGTCAAGTTGCTGGGCTCACAGAACATTTCTTTGTGGCAGCAGTTTGCGGGAGCTGCCTGCATATGGATGCACATGAACACGCAAGAGAACTACTACCGTAACCAAAAAACCCACAATGCTGGATCGTGCTCACTCTAGAAAATACATAGACGTAAGCATATCGTCATTCTGTATTTTTGCATGTAGTGGAAGCTCTATGAGATGAAGGTTTAAATGGAAGCTGGCTGACGATTTGCGCGACCTCTGTGTACGGAAGCACAGGAGAACGACGACCTCACAACCTCCCAACCACTTCAGCTTAGCTGAGATCTATGAAGTCAATCTCATCTCCATCTTTGGTTTATTCAATCATATCCCAATTCTCTATACTGCTCCACTGTCTGCTGAGTTGAACGGGTCGAACGTCGGCAGACGGGATTCCAGGCTGTGACGTTCTGATGGCTAGCGCGCGATCGCCGTATAGTCTACATAGCCGTAGTCAACTAACCATCACATGCAGAGGAGTGACATACACGAGGCTTAGATGCCTAGTTCAGAAATATGCGTTCTTTCATTTGCAATTGTTCGCATGCTGCTTGGGTAAGTGTTGGCTGCGATACTAAACAACGATTTTGGGTCCGCATGCTCAGCCGCCTCCCCAAAGACAGACCTCTACATGAGCTCTACTAAAGGCGGATGAGTCTACACCATGAGCTGATGGCAGAGGTTTCTCTTTTCCCTGAAAGAGGAAGCAGGAGACGCGTCTTGCTAAGCCTGTAGACTAGCCATCTGCCGTGTCTCTTCCTAGCGATGCTGTGCGCCTGTACGGCACAACACTACACGTGCCGCACTTAGAAATCGGATGCGGAACGAGGTGAATACCAATCAGCTGGTTCTATATACTCGATATTCTGGGTTGTAGAAAAATACACACAAGGATGCGGTTGCACTTCCACGCCGATGGTGTTGCTGTGCGTGGCGACGAGGTGACCCAGCAACATTGACGTCGCGACTCCAAGGCGCAACGCGTTGATGGAATCGGCTAAAAACACTTGGGTGAATTGAAGAAGTATCTAGAACCACGACATCCAATGCGCAAAGCGGAGACATGTGAGCGGCAGTTGTTATTCCAGAACGGTCAGCGCGTGTAACCCTGCCCGCGCAACACCCAACTACATTGGCACTCCACAAACGCTACAACGCGTGAACAGGAAATTTAGACGCCAAAATTCACGTCATAGAGAACTGTTCTATCACAACTTCAAGCGTGCAAAGCACATATCCGTGAGCGGGAGATGTTGTTCTAATGCGATCGGCCTGTGTAACTCTGCGCACTCTATAAGCCACCCCGCCCGTGCTTCACAAACGCTACAGCGGGTCGTCAGAAATTCTCAATATTAAGACTGCAGACGGAACAGGTTAATCTCATTCGAATTTCAAAATGGCAGAGTGTTAGCTAGCAGACGAGAGATTGTGCCTTGCAACGATAACTAGGCTGTGTGGTCTAGCTGCTTAGCGGCGTGACTCACAGTATACAGGCGTAGCGAACACCACATTGCATAAGCAGAATATGCCAGCATTAGAATGACATGTTGATTAGGTTGACCTGAGTTGAATTCCAGAAATGCAAGCGTTAGATTTGCGAGCGGCGCTTGTTATCATGGAACGGGTGCCTGTCCAGATGATTACTGCCAGACAGCCGGACTGGCTCTATGCGTGCGTCATGATCATCACAATGCACGAACAGAATTCACCAATATTAAGCTGGCAGGCTGTACGCTCAGGCTACAGTCGAAACCAAAAAGCGCAAAGCTTCATTCTGCGTCCGAGAGATGTTGCCTTGGGACACATGCCCGTCGTGGTCAACATCGCCAGGGCAGCAAGGCTGACTGCATCGTCCAACACAACGCATTGGCAGAATTCGCTGGAATTTGAATAGCGGGCTCTTTGATTAATCCAAAACTGAATTCTAAAAGCGCAAAACGAAATTCAATGAGCGGGAGATGCTGCCATTAAAACGATGATTCACTACCTAGACAGCATATGTGACTGCTCCGGGGCAAGAGAAACACCTCGATATGCGGACCAGAACCTCTCAAAATCCCGGTGCATATCAATGGAGTACAGACCAGTCCAACGCTCTATGCAAAAAGCCCAATCCCACAGCCGGTGTGCATCGTCCCAATACAGGTATCCATTCTGGCTGTCATCATCCGAGTACACCAACCCAACTTATTGCTGCAGCCTCTCATCCTAGTCAATACTACGAGCAGAAACTCATGACCATCAACTAGTGTGTGTGAACCTACTGCGTAGAGCAAGACCCGTCCGGGTTCCGCCACGGTGCGCGTTGACGACTGTCCTCAACCTCGCTTGTTCCAGGAGGCGGTTGCACTTCCTCTCCCGTCACATCCTCACCCACACTTCTCGTCACGCTCTCAACCACACCTCCCGTCGCATCCTCGCCAACATCTCCCGTCACGTCCTCGCCCACACCTCCCGTCACATCCTCACTCACATCTCCCGTCGCATCTTCACTCACATCTGCCGTCGTGTCAATGTCGCTTGCGCTGGTTTCTTCGTTTGGCAGAACTGAATCCGAATCTGAATCCGAATCATGCGGGTTTCCGAGTATGGCGATCAGGGCACGCTCTTTGCTGATACGCTGCCTGGCCATGTCCGCGATGAACGTCTCTGGTCCACATACACCGTCAAACTCGTTCAACACGACTCTTTTGGCGACCAACAGACGCTGCCACGCTTCTTCGAGTGGATCATCGAAATCCTCGACTTTTTCCTGGGGAACAAGCTCACATACAACAAACAGCCATCGCATCATCTTGCGTCGCAACAAGATGACTGCCTGCTTGTTGTCAGCTGCGTCGGAGTCGATCTGGTCATTCAGCAAGGCCTGTGCCTGTCGAAAGCGCTCTTTGGCATCTTGGAGTGAGGGATATTGTGATTCATCGTCTGTGTGAGTGAGCAAAGGACTCTTGTAGAGAGGAGCAGCCAACCGTGATGCTTGGGATTCATCGAATCGGAACCAAGGTCAGGCCCAGACTTGAAGGAAGCAGTACCTGGAACTGGATGGGGTGTTTCGATCTGGGCTTTTTGACGATAAGCAAACAGTCGCTGCCGTTGTAACTCACGGCTTGGATAGAGCGCCATTGAGCAGGTTGTAGCGATGGGTTCGTGGAGAGGAGGGTTGAAAGTTTTCAAGACAAGGAAAGTCTTGTGCTACAGCAACTTGCCTTCACCGCGAGTCTGTAGTTGGAGCTTTTGCAGCTAATCAAGTCACATTAGGAGTCACGTTACATATTTCACCATGATGAAACGAACCCAATGATTCATGGCAGCATCCATCCTATGAGCAAGTGACGGCGACTGAAGAGACCATACGACCCATACGTGTACCAGGCAACGTCAGCATGCTTGAATACCTCCACAGTTTACTCGACGTTCATCCACTCACCTTCCTTGTTGTCGAGAAGTATGGTAGCACACAAGAAAACAGTGACAGATTCATACACTGAAATACACTCGAAATCAGCAGACTTAGAGCCAAGTTCAAGCTCGGCTTCAAATGGCGCCATCCACGCCTCTGCCGACGCATGAAAGTATCTTCTTGGTCTCTACGACAGTAAACACAAGGGACGGCTATGCTCTGGCGACTTCGGGAACCAAATCAGGGTATATATATCTTCCGAGCAACAGGAAATCCGCAAATCAACTACACGTATCACGTCTCAGTTCCGACCCACAGAGAATCGAAGAGAAACCCAAGTCATCCTGATATAACTTTTGATATCTCGTCGAATGACTGACGAAATATGGGGAACTCACACGCGGCGATGACCCATGCGGAATACGGCAACTTGATAGTCTGCGATGTATGTTTCTGCTTTGTGGCATTTACACCGTGTCCCCGTGGCAAGCATTGATTTGACAACAACAACGATCGACGGCCAGTGGGTGCTCTCACACGATCGTTCAGAGAATGGCAACAAAGTTCACATACTGGCAATGATTGGGGAGAATTGAGATCGTGGCGGTGTCTCCGAAGATGTCCAAACTTTGGACGAACGGATCTCTGTGAAACTCCACCGGGTGTTCAGATCTTACATGGCGTGTATTGAGCCGGAAGGAGACTATACGGGCTTTCTGTGGGACCTTTGAGATAGTTAGAAGTCTGTAGGTCACCCTTTATAACTTATATTTAAATTCTACGCGATTTGTCTCTCCAAAAACCCACAATAACTATTATTCTGGTCGATTCCCACACATCGCAATTCAATTTCAGTCGACATATCTTGACAGAAGACACTTTGTTTCACTACTTAATTGAGTCTAGCAAGCAAAAAAACGCGTTGGAGGGATGATACTCGCATTATGCAGCAGTGAAGTGGCAAAACACAATGACTTAGGAATCAACGGCGCGAGAGTAATGTGACGGTATCATGAACTTGTTATTGCACGACTACCTAACTATACTATCCTCTTGTACTTTGCGTTACCCATGAAAGACTTGCACATATGCTGCTCATTCAGCAATCTCACGCCATCATCCGTACTGTAATTTTGCCTCTGCTCCCACGTCCTATCCTGTCGTCGGAGAAATACCTAAGGAATCTTCGCGTTCGCGGCTTGATTCATTATAATCTTGACTTCATCGACATAGTCTTTGAGTTCTGGCATGAGTTCTACCAGTTCATCATACTTACCACTCGATTTTGCCAATTTTTTCTGTATCCGCCTGCAATCATCTCTGCCTTCCTCTATTCTCCTCTTGATCTGCGCCAACTCACGCTCGAGGTCTGTGACGGGATCAGGAGGGGATTTGTTCAACTCGGTAGTTTCTTTAACCACCTGTTCCAGTCTGGCCTCAAAGGGGGTGTGGGCCATACGCCAATCGCTCAGTGCTTGCCAGATCTCCTCTTTCACATCAACCGTCTGACCTGAGAGTCTCGCACTTGCACATTGACCAGGCTTTGCCACGTTGATTCCACCGTGCTTGATGCTGGAAGAGGTGATCTGTGTCAGCATCTTCTCCATGAGCGGGGGCTCTGGCGTATCTGCGAGGTGGCAGACGATGTGGTAGTCGAATGCATAGTTTTGCTTGGGGAAGAGAACATGGAATGCAGATTCGAGCAATAAAGCTAGGGCACTGACGCCTCCTTTGCCTCGCTTGTAAGCAACCTCTCGGTCTTCTGAGTTGGCAGCGTAGCCAGTGTAGCTGCACATGTATAGCGGCTGCTGTTTCGAGTCAGTGTCGACAGCCTGGCATCGCAGCTCTGCTGCCCGACACCACGTCAAGATGCACTTGACACGACTGATGGATCCCTCCAAGAAGTAGTGTCCTCCTCGCTTCAGGGTTTCGACTGGTGCCCAGTTGCCCTTCGCCTCGTCGATTTGAGTGACGAGTTCGAGGGAAGATCCTGAAACATATTCACGGAGTGCTTTGACGATCACCTCAAACTCGTCTGCTGTGGGTGGAAAGCCCTTGAGATTGACCAGCCAACGCTTGTATATGATGGGCTTGAATTTCTTCTTTTCTGCCTTGTTCCAGTTCGTCCCGGGACCAAGCCATGCCGAGATCGAGGCGTCTTCTTGAAGCACTAGCTGTGGCAACGTGCCATCGACACACGCCACCAAGATGCTCTTCGGAATACCAGCGAGGGGACCGATACCGTAATGACGCCAATAGCTGTAGTGATCCACAGACCCTTCGGCAGAGCCACGTCCATCTAGCTCGCAGAAATTGGCGGCGTCGATCACCTGAACAAGGGTCTTAGTTACTAGGCTGTGGAAATCCATCTTCTGTGGGTGGGCTTTGATTTCAGCTTCCTGCCGCTCTTGCCGAGAGATGGGCAACTGCATTGACTTTTGATGATATTCGAGCGGGAGATCATCTTCATTGCCTAATTCTCTCGCCGACACTCGGCTGACTCTATGATGAGATAGCGAAGAAGAGTTCAACTCTGTCTGCGAACCAGTTTCGTTCTGAAAAACTGAGCCTTCTTCATCAGAGATGAACACAGGGGGTTTTCTGCGGGGTTGCTGCATTGCAACAGGCCTAAATGTGTGTGAGCAATGTAACTGTCTCTCTCCCAATCATAACTCACGGCGGTAGCCCCATTGGTGCTTTTCCTTTAGATTTGCGAGCCATGGTGGACGTTCTATCTGTTGCTTCGATTTGTGTAGAGGGTCTTGTTGGAAGATTCAAGAGAAGTGAACGGAGCGAAGAATGTGAAGTCAAGAAAATATTACGCTAGTCCCGATATGGAGAATTGTTTGTGCAAAGTCACTGAAAGGTAAAGCATGTGTTGGCATCGATATTGATAGATCAATGAATTGTGTTAAAATTTAGATATAATACTTGATGGAGAATATAGCTACATTTAGGGTAGGTCGTTTAATTGACGAGCTGGAATAGGTTGGAGAATACAGCTGCACTGAAGATTGACTGCCTCGCTGAGCACACACCGCAAGGAGAAAGTTACAATTCTTGAATGAAGGGCTTCTATCATTAAACGAATTAGAGTGTAAGAGGAATACAATTATGGGGTCACATCGACTCAATCTTGCCTAGCAAATGGCTGGTATCAATGTGGAACAGGGTAACTACACACGTAAAGAGCAGACAACTAACAACTATATGACTACATATCTGATAAATGGAACAACAAGCACATATAATTGATTGTAGACAGCCTCTTTTCATGCTACCAAACTATCTAAGTCGCATCACCGAAAGACTCATTGGTTTTGATCGGAAAGTAAAATGAATGAAGAGTTACCCTAGTCTATTCTTCAGTAACTTTTTCTTTGTTTTGACATCCCTTGATTTAGATTGAAGGATTAAGTGATAGAGTTAAAATACATCTTCACAAGTACAAGTTTGTGTAAATTGAGAAATAAATAGTTTATCGCCTTCACCTGGATACGTAGGCAGTTCATGAAATCTTGTTTCTTTCACCTTTACATTTGCATCGTGGCAAATCAACCGCTTATATATAGCTGACCGCTCGTCGTCTCCTTTTCTTTATCTTTCTCTCTCTCCATCACCACAACTCTCATACCGTCTTTCTTCACATACTCTCACACTCGTACGACTGAATCGCAAGCAAATCACGCGCCATGGTGAGAAATTCCCCAACATCCTGCATGCTCCAACTAACAATGACAGGCCAGCGTACTCATGGCAGGCGCGGATCGCCTCGAATGGGACGGACTGTTGATCCGCAGCATTGCAAAGACGACTGCTGCCTCCGGCGAAGTAGCCTACAACGTCAACGTGACGTGGGACATTCAAAATCAACGACAGACGGGTGTCAACCCCACGAAAGACGATCATGTCTGGAAAGTCAAATACACCTTCACTATTAAAGGTAAGGAACGCGTCATCAGCAAGCGGGAGATTGACGAGTCTCGGCTTGCCGACCCAATAAAAGCACATTTGCCGAAATGGCAAGACTGGCTCAGGCTAGCCTGGCTTGAGCACAACGCTGAGCACGTAACGAAGGCCAAAGCCGACAAGAATCTGGGTCGAAGCCTGGACACAAGGTCAAACGCTACGCCGGTATCCGCGGAAGAAGCGCGGCGAGCCAGAAATGCCGCGTTCTCGAGACTGGACGCGAACATCAGTCATGCCGACCTCACGGCAATCGGTGTCGAAATCTCGGCGTCTGCACCATACACGATTCCTGTACCACCCGAGATCGTTCAAAGCATGGTCAAAAGTGCGCGTGAGTACAACTGGTGCGTGTGGCGGGACCCGGCATACACCCGATGGGCCAAGGTAACGAACCAGCTGGCCCCAAAGTTCAAAGGAAAGCTCATCGACATAGAGAAGTAGAAGAGGAAGGAGGAGAAGAAGAAAAAGAAGGAGAAAAGGCAGAAAGAGAAGACTGACAAGATCGAGGAGACTGAGGCGACAGAGGAGACTGAGAAGGAGAAGAAGATGGAGAAAAAGAAACCCTCAAATGAAGCTGTATTCTTCTTACTCTCCAGTCACTTCGACTGACGGGCTCCACTTAGTTGAGCTGAGTTCTTCTCCTCACTTGATCCCCTCGATCAAACGATCACATTCAAGTACGGTTGTATTCTCCACCTAGCACTGCTCTAAAAAACGAAGAATTAGTCCCAATAACAGTTGTATTCTCCATCTATATGCTATCATTTTTTAGATCGTATCACATAATCCATAAATCTCTGTCAGTACACATGTGCTCGTGAGATGTGTATCTGCCCAAAACCACATCGATATCCGTCATTTTCTCGTTCAGATTGAGTCAGGTATTCACCAATAGCTTCATGACGATGAGTCCACGCTCTACTAGTCAGCCGCGCGGTGTGTCATTTCCTAAATCACCTCTCCATACGGCGCACCCTCCAGCTTGAAACCGCCTGGCTGCAAAGTTTGGAAGACTGCAGTGGGGTCGTACTTCTTTGCGACTGACTTCAGCCGTTGAAGGTTTGCGGCTCCGTAGCCAGGAACGACGTTCTGGTAGGGACCAGCGTAGTTCATATAGATGTAGTCACTAGCCAGTCCGCGTCTCTTTCCTTCGGCCTTGGCGGCGTTGATGAAAGTCTGCGCAGCCTTGTTGAGTAGTTCATCCTTGGTGCTATCCTCCCACAACATGTAAAGAAGCACGTGAAACAGGGGACCGTTGGCAGCCTCAAGACCGAGCGCGTTCCCTCCCTTCTTCTTCATTTGCTTGATGGCAGGGACTGTAAAGGCCTGGAAGGTGAGCGAGCCCTGGTCAGGCAGAGATCCTACGTCCTTGGCATGTTTCTCTCTCATCCAGGTCATGAGATCACGGTCAAGCTTGAAAGTTGCTGCCCAGAATGAGTAGCGATTCCCATTGGGCATTTGCGCACTCAAGTTGTCAGTAGCCGAGGCAAGCGTTCGATTAGCTGTGCCGTCGATGACTGCCGGTATAGACAAGTATTCTTTTAAGATTGCGGGTGGGTTGGCATTGTTGACGGGCGACAGATATTCTAGCTCGATTTGGGCTGCAGGGGACCCTGCTGTGACGGCAAAGGATAGGATCTGAACAGCCTTTGGGTCTTCAGGAGCGCTTTCGACCATATTCGCAAAAGCTTCGATAAGTGCAGGGTACTGAGGTTCGAGATGAATGCGGAATCCTCCCCATATTTGGCCTTGCGTGATGGTTTCCAGACTGAAGCTTGTTACTACACCTGGAAATTAAGTGTTAGCAGACAGACACACCACCGAGGCGCAAACCAATGTCCCTCAGCGTGCCTCACTGGCCATATGACATCATGAAAGACTCAAACCGCAGCTAAAGGCTAGACCCAACGACTTACCAAAGTTGTTTCCGCCGCCGCGAAGCGCCCAGTAGAGGTCAGGGAATTGAGTAGGGGTGACAGTCAGGATGATACCAGAGGCGGTTACGATTTCGAACGAAGCAATGTTGTCACAGCCGAGTCCGTAGATATTGGAGTGGTGGGATACTCCGCCGCCGAGAAGAAGTCCGCCTACACCAACGTCCGAGGCCTGTTCTAATCAGTAACGCCCAAGCTTGGCAGAACACCTCCACTTACGCGTCCGCCAGCAACGGCCAAGCCATATTCTGCCAGGGTGGTGTAGACACGACCCCAGCGGTTGCCAGGCCCAACGACTGCAATTCTCTTGTCGGCAGATAGAGATATCTCGTTCAGTGACTCCAGGGACACTGTGATGCCACCCTCAATACTTGATGCGCCTGGGAAGGCAGTGTGCCCACCGCTCTTTATCGCAAATGGGCATTTTGTGAGCCGAGAAATAAGTACGGTTGTTGAGACTTCAAGTGCTTTTGCGGGTTTGAATATGCAGTATGGGTGCACAGTAGTAGCCTGGGTTGACCAATAGGCACTTGTAAAGGCATCATAATCCGTTCCTCCGGTAAGAACTTTGTTTCCATAGATGAGTTTGAGAGAATTGCACTACAACAAAGGGTTAGGAACAGGCGCAGGTGCAAGATATGTCGGGTGACCTACAGCTATTGAGCATGGTCTGGAGAGCGACCTCTCTGACAGCGCAGCTAGCTCAGGGATGGCGGAAACGTTGACGCCATTGTCTATCAGAGCTTCGGTTACATTAAAATCTGCGGGTTCAAATGTATCCCGGATCACAGCTCTGGCGGCACAAGTACCAAGTGGCAAGATCCATGCAACCCTCATAATGCGCCGAAATCAAGATTTCCGATGGAACCGGGCGTAGTCGATTAAACTCCGAAACAAAACACCCACACGATTGAAAGTGTGAAGCTACTTGCACACATTTTAGAGACTGCAGCATGGAAGCCTTTTACTGATTTTCCCTAACGAAAGTCCCCTCTTTTGTTTGACCGAGTCCAGCCCAGAGAAGCGCAAAATGTTCTTGTCTAGGCAAGGTAGAATCCTTTCACAGAGATGGTTCAACTTGGCTGCATGTAAGACTGAAGCAGACGACGAGAACAACACTGCCGATGCGGATACCGTTCCCGAACAGGCTCGACGCAAAAAATATATGGCATATGTATGCGCAAGGATTGCCACAATAACCATAGTACCAAAATACTCAAGAACAGCTTCAACCTCTCTCCCCTGTCCACTGGGTGAACGATGACGGAGAAGAGAAGTATCTCCGTCACAACGTAAGAAGGTTGTATGCAAGAAGTGTCGCCGAAATGTGACAGGAGTCAGTTTAACCGGGGGCGGGGGAACGGGAAGGGAGCGGTGCAATCCGCGATTACGAATCCTGGCAGCGCAACTACCCCACAAAAAACAGATTTTGACTTCCTCTTGTACCGGCATCGTCGGCACGCGTTGTTGCTCTGGCTCAAACACACTCCTCGTCATGCGCACCACACGTGGTAGGGATCAATCTGCGGAACCTCGGAACTTGTAGAGGTGCAAATGCTCACATGGAGGGTGATCCTTCACAGGGGCGATCCTTCACGCGCAGTTGCTTCGGCCGATGCCGTTGAAGTAGGTCCAGGTGTATGCGCGTTCGGGCGCTTAGATCGGCCAGGAGATGGCGCTTGTACTGAAGCAATGTGGACGCTAGCCTTCGGGCCTATGCAAGCCACGCTAACGTTACTCCTTGTCGGTGTAGGGTGACTTCTTCTCAGCTCGCATCTTGAGACTCTCCAAAAGAGTTTTACATTAAGATTGCAAAAGGCTTTGCCACGCATAGTAAAAGTGGTACACTAGACATGAAATTACGCTTCAGGGGATGACTCAACCTCTTTTGTTGGACACTCACACCAATCTTGCAAGACTAGTCAGTCAAGCCATGCTTCATGTATACAGGCGTTTGCTTCCACTCCGCGTCGTCGATTTCGCTTTCGTCTCGGGGAAACTGCTCAATACGCCAGGGGGCGGTGCAGAGAGGCTAATCTCCAGTAATACATCAACGACTAGCATCTTCCTATGCCTGATGTTGACAGTAAGTGTGAAAAAAGCCGGTGAGACGCCGACTGATGAATAGAAATAAGTTCTCTGTAGAGGGTTTGACAGGCCCAAGAGCGATGAAGAGTTTGTCCGTAGTCTGTTTCGTCCCACAGCCTTGATCTGTACAGGATATCGATAGTTTTAGATCACTTTTCGGCCGGCGGGCGGCCTTTCTTGCACCTCGGGGAACGGTATACCCGCTGCCGTCGGCTTCCAGGCTCATCTCGCATTGAATTGTTACGAATTATACACGGATAAACAATTAAATAAGATTCTGCGTCTGCTTCGCGACGGCCATGTGCTCTTTGCCTCTTCTTTGTGTTCGAGTCGAGTCCTTCGACCCCCATCGCATCTCTGTTCTTCGAACATGTCTCCTTCGACTGCCAGAGCTATCGGGCTGGAAGCTATTCTCCCGGTCGGATATGCTATGGTCAGCGTGACTAGTGCAGTTATACTTGCTCGGTTTGGGCTTCAGCTACTACGCCCCAAGAAGTTGATGGATTCGGATTTCCTGGTGATGGCTGCTTTCACCTGCTACGTGTGCATGTGCGCACTCTACATCAGCATATCTCCGTACCTTAAAAGAGTGTACGCTGTTACTCAAGGAACAATTCCACCTTATCCAGGGTTTTCTGACGACACTGTCCATGTCTCAAAAATGATCTTTGCTGCTCCATGCATGTTTTGGATGACCCTGTGGTGCATCAAAGCATCGCTGCTCCTCTTGTATAGGAGAATCCTATTTGGCGCTTCTCAAATCTATACGATCGTTTGGTGGGTGACGGTCTGTTTCTGTGTTCTGGTAAGTGATGTATCAGGTACATGCCATATATCCGCCAGTTAGGCAGTCGCTCACCGTTTGCCCAGACTCACATTGGAAATTACGCCGTCTACTTTCGGTCATGCGGCTCCTCAATCACAGGCTTCTGGAAAGGAGGCTGCGAGGTACATATGAGTTACCCACGCGCAAGGCTCGTAACTGATCTCAATAGGGGGTTGACAGAAAGCACGCTCAGCTAACAAGTCTTTACTACTCTTTCGCTGTGGATACGGTGTCGAATCTAATGAGTAAGTAGCGGCAACCGCTTCAATATTACTCTAAACAGATCACTAAATACCACCCTCAACAGTCATGGGGCTCCCAATCAAACTTACGTGGGACCTGCAAATGCCCAACTCGAGAAAAGTTGCTATTCTTACGCTATTCGCCAGTGGCTTCGTCTGTATCATGGTAGCCACTCTACGAGTTGTACAGGTCACTATAAACGAGGCGAAGACCGACCACAAGACCAGCCTTGATCCTACGTGGCTTGGTATATGGGGCATGGTCGAGTGTTCGATTGGTAAGCCAACGTCTAGCACAGGGATGAGAAGCAAAACTGACACTGAAGTAGCTATAATCATCGGTTGCTGTCCCGCATTCGCTGTCCTGCTCAAAACTTTCTGCAGCAGGCAAAATTCTTACGGCACAAGTGGCTGTCGAAAACAGACTCTGAGTCGGTCGGGGAATGTTGACGAGATTCATCTTAGAACTATTGGGAGCATGCCAACCCGTAGTCGGGGTTCAAGGTTGGGTCTTCATGACACAGATCTGCACTGGGTCGACATACATGGCAGCGAAGAGGAACTCACAGGAATTCATGATGGGATTATGGTGTCGAAAACCATAAATCAGAGTGTAGTGAGCAAAAAGGAAGGTGTTGACAAGACAGAAATGTCTGAAATACACTCGTAAATCAGTATCGAACTGCAGATACGCAGGAGAGAGTGAGGTGAATTTTCCTACTTCTTCTGCATCAGCTATCAAGAATCTCCTGCGTAATTCACTGCCACAAACCTCTCCGCCGACGTATGGCTGCACATGTTATGCTGAGCCACAAGACCACCCGCCGGATGACTGCACACTCTCCAACCCCTGAAGACTAAGAACAACGAATTGCGGTGGGAAAGAGTCCATCGAAGTCAACAGTACATCCATTTTGATCTCCCCAGAATAAGATTAATCTGTGTTACTATGAGATGCATGTGCCATGCCTTCACCGCAGGCACATAGTTACACCCGTTGTCGCTAGTACAACAGCCATGGTAGGACGACGATCGAATACCACCTTAACATCCAACCAATACAACAAAGCCCAAATGCGAACCACAATCGCTGTACCGCAAAAACGATTGCTTTCCCCTCACACGCACCATGGAACGCAGCATTGCACACTCTCGCTGCCCGCTACCAGATTGCACTTCACTCTCACCTTCCCGCACGCCAAAAATTCGCTTTATTGCTCTCTTCACACAAGAGGACTATAACAGTCCTCTGCAAATCACTTTCGTTGGTAACAACACATCAAACCTTCTGCTTTCAAACAACAGCCAAAGCTCCCACCGACCCGCCAAAATGGGCTGGCTGAACCGTTACGGGAATTCACACCACCCCGACCAAACCTCCATCTACAAAACCTTCCGCATTCGCCACATCCTCGCTGCACTCCTCTGTCTAAGCATGCTCATCGCGGCGTTCGGCTCCTTCGCACTGATCATCATCTTTATTCCATCGCCGGAACGCGGGACGCTGTTTCCACCTGGGATATCTTGCGCGACGTGCAAGGAGATTGCCGAGCATAATCCGTTACTGCTCAGGTATGGGAACAATGGGGCTTGGATGGGGTGTCTGGGGCCGTTGACGGAGGTAGGTTCTTGGTTGTTGTTTTTGGTGGGTGGAGAGAGGAAGCAAGATGGCCAGGTAGTAGGTGCTGGGGATTTGATTGACTGACATGTTGTAGTTTGATCGTACCACGGGGAGGAATGTCACGTATCAGGGGTTTGAGCGGTGTTGGATGAGGGAGGTTGGATTGGATAGGTGGCTGAGACCGAAGGGAATGACGTATGAGGATATTGTGAAAATGGTAGGAGAGTAGTCAAGGATGTGGAATATGTGAGTAGTGTTGCATGACCTGTGCATGCCCAGGCAACAGATGTATAGAGAAGGCAAAGGGGAACGAGAATTGCATTTGAACGAGTGAATTTGATGAATGGAAAAGGAACACTTGTAATTTTTACGAGATTGAACAAACATTTGGTGGTGCATACGGAGGGAACGTGTTGCATACTCAAACCAAGGGTGTATATTGATCAAATGATGACATTTGAGCTATTCACTGAATGGCTGAGTGACGATTTCTAAAGAAAACCACAATTTAAATGAATTAGGCTTCGTGAAAGCCCGTTGCTTCGACACGGAGCTGGGCCATCTCTACATAAAAAGTGTTTTCTTTGAGTTGCACTTTGATGATTATCAAACAACATGGCTGGTGCAGATCAATCATGTGTTTCAGATACCGGGAGACGGTTTCTCCACATGCAGTGTGGTGAAACAATCATCTGTAATAATGCGATCTACATCCATCAGATGTCGTAGATTTGCATAAGCAGTCGCTTGGTCTGTGTGTTAGGCGTGTCTAACTCATGCGAGAGCAGGACGCTCAGCAGTCGAGCGTCGAAACGGCCTGAATGCCAAGTAACCATGTTCCTCGAGTTGATGATGAAGACGGGTCAATATCGGATATTTTCAGGATACTTGCATGCGTGGTAAAGTGTACACTTCTGCGGTGATCAGAAAAGCCCCCGAAAAGCAAGGGAAATCCTTTGGTTTTACAACGCGATATCGCGAATTTCGCGATATTGGACTGTGACTGGCTGGCGGAGGAGATTACGTGGATGTTGCGGATGACCCCACAAGGAGGGAATTTCTGTTTGATGGGTTTGATAGGCCACTCGCAAGACAAGCAACAAAACATCCTGGCTTGGTACCTGAGCTTGGCATGTGTTGAACCACTCAAGGAGGAGCGTCATGGGCATGGTGGAGATGCTGGCCAGACCTCTCGGACTGACGGTGGCTTGCGTAGAGGGCCCTGATCAGCAACAAAATTGAGAGTGCATAGGAAGGAGTGTCCCTGCAGTCAGCATCATCAGCTCCACATTAACACAGAGCGGCAGTCGAACGGCGTTGGGGAACGTGAAGGCGGTCGTGTATGGTTGCTGGTAGTGGCTCTGATTAGGCCAATATCGATATATTGGCCAAGAAGCGGAAGCCGCAGACGATCATCCTGGAGAGGCCTGCGACAGGTTTGGCGATGAGCGGCAGGCGTGGTCAGCGGGCGATGAGCCTGAAGCCGTGCAACATGTTTGCAGCATTGACGCGCAGGACGACCTGGCAAAGCTGGAGCAGGCGTGTTGAGATGAGGCAGGTGCAGTTGTTCGCGCGGCACCGCTAGACTTGCAATAAATAGATTAAGCTTGACGCCACCAGTCAGGGATGGCTGAGGGGCCGGCTAGCGAGGAGAGCAGCGAGAAGAGCAGCGCGGCCGCCTCATGCGAACAGCTGCTGGTCGCCTGCCCGTCTGCTGCAACACCATCCTCAGACGAAGCACGACGGTTTTGTACGTTGCTTTTACCTGCACGATAATCGCCCGCGTGCACGTTACGCCGACGGCCAGAGCGGACAGAGACGAAACACGCAAACACGCGCGGCGGCTGCACTTGGGGACACTTGGGACGAACGGGCCCCGGCTCAACTCCAGCGTGGTTCGCCCTCATCTTACGCAGCCTGCCTGCATTTCCTGAGGCCGCGTCCGTCCACTCGCTCACTCTTTGCTGCACTCGTTGACGTCTTTGTAGTCATTTTTATTCTTGCTCCTGTCACTCGTTACTTCTGGTCCCTGCCTCCTCAGGCGCTGTTCGATCGTCCCTTTTTCGTGTGTGTTGCTAGCGCTGCGCCACCCTCGATCGTTCCTTCTTTGTTCTCGCATCCACCCAGTGTCGCACAGCAAAGGCCCATTCTTGCGTCAGTAGTAGTGGTAGTTGTGGTAGCAGTAGAAGCAGCAGCACTCATTGCCGCAAGAGCGTCACACATCGCTGGCTCGTTGTGCAAATCCTAGCTGGCTGCTGCCAATACTCTCCTAATCCGCCTCTGCCCGATCCCCGTGCATCACCGCCATCATGGCCAGCGCCCGTCAAGGTGAGATTATATCCCCTAGCACGGATTGTTTACGACGGCCATGACTAATCCCGCTCTCCGTACAGAACTCGAAAATGTCTTCCACAAAGTCATCAAGCGTTGTGTGGAGTGCAAGCTCGAGAGTCCCTCATGCGCAGGCCTCAACTGCCCCAAGGGCCAAATGTGCATCCAGCGGCCCACCACTTGCAACGACTGCTCGTCGGTAATATGCGACAGAGACCCCACCTTTGGCGAATCAACTGCCAGCAAGACCAACGTCGGTGCCATCGCCGGAGGCGTCGTGGGCGGCATCATCTTCATCGCCATCCTTACGTTCATTGTGTGGAAGTACTGTCTCAAGGGCAAGAGGAGGCAGAATCTGGAAGCCGAATGGGAAGAGGCAGAAGTGGCAGAGCGCGAAAAGGCACAGGACGACTTTGCATCACGGCGGAGCGCGCGCGCATCAACCCACACAGTGACCTCGATGGCCTCTTCTGTCCTTACTCGCGCCTCCAACATCATCCAGATCGCATACATCCCTGGCGTCACGAACCGCGGAGGGCCTGGGTCCCCCGATCTCCTCGTCCCACCTGTTCCTCCCATCCCGGCCATGTCGCCCTTGTCGGCGCTCAGCAGCCCCTACTCGGCCTCGGAACAGCACTTCTTTGTGCCAGACTTCCGCGACTCGATGGCATCAACCAGCACAGGTGGCCGCCAAAGCATTGCACCCAGTTTTGCCAGAAATAGCGTTGCCTCGACCATGTACCGTCAGAATGCCATCGTTTCTCCGCTGCCGGCTCAGACTGTTGTGCGAGGAAAGGCAGCCGTCGTCAGTGTCAAGTCAGGAGGATCCAGCAACGCATCGGACTCGATGAGTCTTGACACTCCCCCTGTCCCGCAAATCGACCCCAGGCACAACATCAAGCCTATCCGTATCCAGATGCCCGGCATCAGCCCCCAAACCTCTGCCCGCAGTATCGCTCAGCTAGGCCCCGTTCGTGCGCTTAACATCACCAAAAAGAAGACATCCGACGCCACGCTAACCAAAAGCTCTGCTGGCTCGACTGGCAGCAGCACACCTGAAATCCGCCTTGCTCCACCCAGACCCCTTACTGAATTTTCAATCGCCTCGACTGACGATGGGGTGTCACATTCACGTGCTCGCAAAGCGGGAAGCGTGGATTACGACTCGGATTCCGACGACGACGACCACGTCCGCTCTCGACGCAGTCTTCTGCGCAACTCGGCGAGTACCCGCGATTCCAACCTTATCGATCTCCAATACACCCCAACGAACCCTCAAAGCCCCTTCAGTGACAGTTCAGCCATTGAGAGCCCTCGGGTAGCCATGTCGCAGAGTGCCGCCTCCCACGATACACCTCTCACCTCGCGCATTCCCATGACTCCAATAGTGGAGGAGTCCTCAAAACGGGGGAGAGATAGAAGCCCATTTGCAGACAGTAACCGAGCTGATGTATAAGGGGGTGCGCAAAGGGTTTTGGGAAGGTGTTTGGCAACCTACTTTTTCCATCTTCATGTTTGGGTCATCTAGCCACTGAGGCACGTTTATTTCTTACTGTATCCGATATAAGGATCTGCGATCATTATTTTTCTATTGATATCCAAGGACCACGTGCGATGACAGCACGATTACTTTTTTGTATATAGTTTGTCGGTTGGAATACAATTCATCGACACTATCTTTTACCATGATTACTTCCTTGGAGCTCGTTCCTACTTCTGTCGTGACTAGTTAGTTCTCCCCGACTGGAATCAAGCAGCATCGGCACCTTCACGATTGTGAAACACCCCACTGCCACTTGTATAGATTGCGGGACGATTTTGTTTCAGGGATGCGGTTGCCGACTATTTATGGCCACACTGACAGTCACATTTGTATGTGGGCGCGCAGAAGAACGAGCTGTAAATAGACATACTTTGCCATCACGACATGTGTCAATATCTGGTTGTTGCCATGCCATCTATCCGTGCGGCAAAGTGGAACCGCACGAGCTCAGCCGTCCTTACTCTCTATAGCGGGGAAAACCCCCCATCCCATCCTACAGCCCTGCACTCACACTTGCATAAAACAAAACAAAAACTCAAGGCAAACATAACAAGTCTTGTATCCGTGAATAATTCCTCCTTCAAACTACCAATTCCTCACGAACCCCGGTAGGTAGTGTATCCAAATGGCCCCAACAGCACAGGCACATGGTAATGCTCTCCCTTGGCCTCCTGCCTGACCACAAACTTGACCTCCACCTCGGGGAAGAACGTCTTCACATCCCTCTTTCCAAAGTACTCCTCGGTATCAAATGTTAGGCTGTACTTTTGGTCGCCCTCGCGCTTGAACACAACGTCCAGCCCGTCGGACGAGAACGGGGAGCTGGGCGCCCAGGATGTCACGCGGCCGTCGATGTTGGTTGTGCCGCTAAATTTCAGGGAGGTGGAGAGCGAGGAGGACGGGTTGTGGAGCGTGAGGGTGACGGGGATGGAGGATGCGGGGCGGCCGAGAGTCGTGTCGAGGACGTGGCAGGTAATTGGGGGTTTGGTTTCGGTGGCCATGGTGGAGGGCGTGAGGTGGGCGGAGAGGGCTGCGATGCGCTGGTGGGGAGTTGGGGGGGAGGGCATGCAGATGTTGCGCTGCGGTTGGTAGTGAGGTGTTGGTTGTGAATGCAAGGTTGGGTGAAGCTGTGACTTGCAATTGGTGTCAGGACGACGGCTCAACTCTTCAAGACAGAGTAGTTATGAGAGTCGAGATAAAGAAGAAATGTTGACTGTGATTGTGAACAGGAGGAGACGCGATAGGTAGTGCATGGATAAACAACGCTGCCCCTCCACGCGTGTCGGAGCTCTCCGACACCCCTCTGCGCTGATCACCGCTGAGACGTTTAATACGAGAAATAAAAGTCATATTTCTACAGAGTGTGATTGTATTGGATAAGCGTGCGATATTCGAAGAGACGGCAATGCTAATTGAGTTTGATTTCGTCAGGAATTTACCAAATTCTTCTCTGCGTCGTCCTTTTGCCAAGGTATATGAATTGGAAACAATCGTGCTCCTGTGCAACATTGAGAGATCATACTCGGTTCAATTGAGCTAGCTTTACGGACGATGTTGTCAATGTATAATTCTCCTGAGAAGCTGAATAAGGCATCAAATGCCAACTTCATTTGAAAATGTTCATAGGCTTTCATCTTGAGGAAGAGCTTGCAAAGTGCGGATTGTGGATGAGAAATATAACAAATTACATATAATGAGCATTCCCTTGTGTATGTTTTATCAACCTCTACACTAGCGCCTTGTCAGGACCAGTACGGATCTCATCCGAATACGTCGTAGTACAATATGCACATGTGTTGTCTGAAGATACACAGTCGACCCTACCAATCTGACATCTGTGTTTTGCTCGATCAAGTGCATCTGCTGGATAAACAGGGCATCGATCGATCAGTACCTGGGGATCGAGCTACTGATTCGCCAGGCAGTTTGAGGCTGGAGCAACGGCACGTAGTCCGCTCATGTTCGTGTCAGCTCCGGTAGCTTCGCAGGCCGCCAAGAATGCTCGATATGGTATTGTTTTTTTTGGGGAGGGAGGAGAGAAGCCTTTCGTACAACATGATGATGGCATAGTGAAGAACAACACGACCGCTTTCAAAGCAATTGATTGTTAAGCCTTCACTTATGCTCGCTGCCGAGGAGGGTGCAAGCGAGCTTAGTAGAGCAAGGATCGTCGGTGTGGGACACGGCGAAATGACCTGGCGCTCTGGCTGGCCCGTTGCCGAATCACGTTATGCGGCTTGGCAATAAGCTGCGTCACCTCGTCACCTCGAGAAATCGTCGCTCCCTCTGACCTCATCGAACGCCTCCCATTGTCATCATCACTCACGAGCACAATCCCCGTCCCCGCCTAGGCAAGAGCCTCATTTGAGTATTCAAGGAACGTACCCTCACCCGTAACCAAGTTGCCGGAACTGCCTTGGTCCTTGTAGAACAGCGCATTTGTGCTGAAAAAAGATTGCGACGGCTACGAGCGTCAAATTAGGGGCTTGACGTCACTGTTGAACTTCTTCGCTCACGCACTCTCATTGCGAGTTCGGTGACGGCTGTCAATAATAACAAACTTGAGACCAGGCGCACTTACCCCGCGCTCGACGCACTCAATTCGCTTGCTGAAGGTACGTCGCCGTGTTGCGCTGTTGCTGCCGTTGTTGTTCCTGTCGCGTTATTGCCACGACCCCGAAAAGCCCTGCGACGCTCTGCCGGCCGCCTGTGCCGCACGCCATCGCAGCGCATCAACAGCTACACCGCTGCAAAACGTTTCCAGTGTGCTAATCATTTCGCCAACAGACACAGGTGACCTGTGATTTGTGTGCCAAAACCCGCGCGCGCCGTTGCCGTTGCGACACATTGTGTGTTGAGAGTGAGAGAGATTAGGCCCGAGTACCACCAGCGATCGCCCTTACCTTGACCACCACCGCTACGTCACTACCCACAGAATGGCTGCTGCGACATCATCAGCGCGAGCCTCCCCCCAGAACTCCAACATGTCCTCACCCAAGGACAGTAAAAATATCCTCCCCGCCCTGACTAAGGTTGAAGGTGTGTATTGTACCCAATCCCGTCGCGTTCCATTGCTCTTGTTGCTCCTACCCTCCCCGCTGTGCGCAACATACGTACCTGTAGTTGCGCGTGCATTACCAACACCCCAACATCGTCGTTACGCGCAAAACATGACTAACCATGGTGTCGCCAACAGAGCCTGCCAAGGTCGAGACAAGTCAAGAACTGCGTGAGTCTACTCCCTTCTCCACTCTGCGCGACACTCATCTCGCAGCCGCACATCATCTTCACCTCTGTTCGTATCACGACGCTAACCCCCAAATCAGCACCTCCTACCGAGGCAGCCACCAAGCAAGACGCGAAGCCAGCAACAACAAATGCACAGCCGTTGGCTCCTCCACCTAAACCCGTGCCAACGTCCGCCAGCGACACACCCGACTACTTCAACACTGTTCACAACCCCTTCTCGTTGGAGCCAAACGTTTTCGAGCAGTCCTTCGGTGGTAACGGCACTGCAGAGACACCAGGAGGTCGTCCTATCCTACCCCCTGTCGCCAACATCACGTCTCCTTCGCCGCTCCCAGGCATCACGCCTGGCTGGCAGTCGTTACGCGCAGGACCCTTAAGTCCTGCCATGCTTAGTGGGCCTACTGGACAGGGTGATTACTTCAGCGAATCATTCCGAGGCTTTCCCACCCCTAACGAATCATCTCTTCGCACTGGTCTCACCCCTGGTGGAGGTGGGTCCATGTTTCCGGCCCCCAGCCCTAATACCCAGGCCATCTTTCATCTGCAAAACGGCGGTGTAACCCCCGGTACTGGTGACTTCCAACAAGCAGCTTTGCGCGCCGCCCACCAGGCGAATCAATTGAAGGTACCTACGACAGGGGCACCAACCTCGCAGCCAGATACTATGGCAGCAGCAATGGATCGCCAAAACAACTATCAGCAGTCCCAGCCACAACAGCAACGATCCCAAAACGATCCATTTGCCAATCATGACGTCAGTAGCGCCGCTAACGACTTGCTTTCCTTTGCCAGCCAGAACGGTGGATCTCGCAACGGTCAGCAGCCCTTTTCAATGCCTCCCCAGCAGCAATCTATCAATGCAGGGCATATGCCTGTCCAGCCTGTCCACCAAAATCATGGACGTCGCAACACCAAGGGGTCCATCAACAGCATTGCCTCTGCAGACACTGGTGACTTCTCAGAAAGTGGTGGCAGCGAGCAAAACAAGTCGGCTACGCGATCGCGCGGGAAGAGAGGTCCCGTCAATGGTAAGCAAGCCGCCGGCTCCAAGCGAAAGGTAGACGAAGCGCCAAAGGGCAGTAGGAAGAAGAGCGTCGCTGCTCCCTCCATCGGCGATGAAGACGAAGACTCTGATGAAGACATGATGAACGTCAAGGATGAGGAGCTGGACAGCAAGGGTAGGAAGATGACTGATGAGGAGAAGCGAAAGAACTTCTTGGAAAGAAACAGGTCAGTATTTGTAGGTACCGCACTGATATGCATGCTGACTTTACTAGGGTTGCCGCGCTCAAGTGCAGACAAAGGAAGAAGCAATGGCTCGCCAACTTGCAATCCAAGGTTGAGTTGTTCAGCACGGAAAACGATGCTCTCTCTTCTACCGTCACCCAACTCCGTGAGGAGATTGTCAATCTCAAGACTCTGCTACTTGCCCACAAAGAGTGCCCAGTCTCGCAGGCTCAGGGCCTCAACGGTGCTGCCATGAATAACTTCCTTGGCAGTGACATCAGTCATCAAAACCCCTACGGTATCGCTCAATTACAGCCCAACGGCGTCCATCACATGGGCATGCAAATGCAGCAAGGACAAATGATGAACCGGTTCGTATCTCCACCCCCTCGGTCGTCAAGTGCACAACATCAGGAAAACATGCACTATCCTCCGAGATACTAGAACACACGCTCACGTCTTCCAGGTAAGCAATCTGGAAGCTATTCAGTTGCCTGAGCGTGCTGTGTCGCGTTCAAGTCGCTAATGTTATGATTGACTTTAGTTATTAATCCACAATCACGACATGCGGCTCCAACAGCCTCCACGATTACGACCACACAAACATACGACCTTGTAATACACCGCTACTTGTCCTTTATCTCCTTACCGGACGTGTCGCTGACGCTTCCCAAAATGCATGGAATGGCGTTTCGGAGGCTTGGCTCACGTCATCCTGGCGTCACACTGGCGTTTTCGCCTAGAAGTGCGCCACATCTAGAACATTTCTACCTCACCTCATCGAGCGGAACGACGGGACGGGGAAAACTAAAACGCACGTACATAAATCCCTCTCGTAAGGACACATACAAGTGCTTTCTTTCCTTGTGTATACATGGTGGACAGGACCACATCTAGCAGGTGTTGTGGCGCAATTTGAACATTGTTTGCTTATTGATATTTTGCAATTGGCGGTGCGTTGTTTGGGATGGTCCTGGTGTCCTGGCCTTTGGTTCTTTGCGCCTCTGCGCCTTCCTTTCCTTTCCTCATCAGGGTGGTGTTTTCTAGGATGATTCTGGCGGTAGGCTACACGCCTTTTTGATTCGTAACTAAGCAACATTAGGGCGGCGTAGTGGCAGAGAGCGGAAACGAAAACTGTTCCTCTGTTTCTTTGGTTGTGGATGCACTACCAAGTGAGCAGTAGTCGAGCATGTGGGATGTGTATGTATATGTGGCAATTCAAGTTTTTGCATTCACAATGTTTTCCTTCAATACCTCTTGGCTTTCGCCTACCTTTGTGTCTTTGATGCTGCTGATCCAGTTGTTTACCCCTCGCCCTTGATCATTTCCTTATTATTAAGGTGTACGCTGTGTATCCCCCCCTCCCCCCAACGCCCTGCCTGAATTCCTCCCACACATCCCCGGCTATCTTTTGGTGCTGGTTTTGCCGCCTTCAATGGTTTGCTGCTTCGCTCCAAAAATCACTCGCCACTCTCCATCGAGCGGCCCTACAACCAAAGGGGAAACATTCCACGTCCCGTTTCCCCTAGGGTGTGCATATCCTTTCTGATTGGCAACCACCAACTTCCCATCATCCAAAAATTGACAATTATAGTGGGTATGTCCAAACGCCCACATCTTCACATTCCGGCTCGTCCAGCAGATTTCTCGACTTAGATCTGTTCTGAACCCTGAGCTCACGCGCGATGTTGCGTGACGCGGGTCATTCGCCCGGGGGTGAGTGGTTGGCGAGTGGTGCGTCAAGACGACTATTTGTCGATCTGGGTCTCGTGTCGATATGTGTGCAACGGTAGTATTTAGCCATATTAGATCTTGAATGTGGTCGCTGTTGTGGTCGTTGGTGGTGCGGCCCAATATCCCTCTTGCTTCGTTGAAGTCTGTTACTGTGGCTGCGATCTTGGGTGCGTGTTCGGGGGGGATTTGCGTCCATAGGGTGCATCCTAGGATTGTGATGTTGGGGGATACGTCGACTTGGGTTCGGTTCATGAAGTGGAATCTCCCGGCGTGGTTGCGTTTTGCGGATTCCTCAAAGGCTTCCATTTTCGAGACGGCGACTGCGATGGTTGTGCCGTACGCTTCGTGATTTCCGAGCACGTAGTAGATATTCAGATTGTGTTCACGTTCCAGTAGAGAGGTGATGAGTTGGAAGAGTTGCGGGTGCTGTATAAAGCCAATGTCGCCGAGGAGAAAGAGGTGTGGTGCGTGGAGGGGGAAGTTTTGGGGAAGGGAGAAGTGCGTGTAGTTCAGATCAAGGATAGGGGTCTCGAGGTGCAGGTCTGAGATGATTTGGAAACAAGGAGCATTCGAAGACATTGTTACAGTGAAGGTATGACTGTGAGTTGCTTGAGGGTAGCGCGGTTGAGATGAGAGAAGTGTGCAAGATTAAGGTAGAATCGGAAAGGTGTGCTGTTGTCTTTCTCACTGCGTAGTTTTGAGAATGGCTGATCGATTCCATGTTGTCGAGAACTACTCTTTCCTGAAATGACAAGATTGCCAGGCTGCGAAATTGGGAACGTCATGTGGTCAGGATCATAGTAGGTGAAGTCCTCGTCTCCTTTCGCAGTCAAACACAATTTCTCTGCTATCTAGTATTTGCTTTCACGAACGAACTGGGATATTTGCGTCACGTTTTATAACATTACTATTGGTTTTTGTTCTGGAAGATTGCTGTGCAGAGTTTGGCTGGATGGTCACGTTATGAATGCGAAAGCTCAATGAATGCGGGCAGGACCATCCTAGTGTCCTTCGTTTGCGCATACTGCAGCGTTCTGATCTTTATGACTGCGTCTAAGCTGAGGACACAGTCCAGTATCAGAAGCAAGAGAGAAGTACATAACTAGAGAAGTGGGACAGAGACCCGGGCACCACAGGAACAAGTGGTGAGGTTGATTGGAAACCAACCGAAGAGCGCCTTTACCTTGGCCTTTGTAAAGTCGTCCGTTGAAACTTGTCCGAATGTAACAACGAAGGCACCGCACTCAGGAACTTCCGTGTCATCAGTCATCTGGGCACCTCAGGACCAGTGAGCTCAGCAAACCGGAAGATTTTCTATACGATGTACGTGTGGTTTCATCGTGGCACCTCTTGCCATTACCGATGAACAACCGAGCAATATACAGGAATAACTTCTCGTTAGCTTGTCTGTAAAGAGGAAATAAGGGAATGTAGAAGCGAATCAAAAGAAGGGTTATGCCTCTTTTGGGCTCTTGTCAATTGTGTAAAGTAAAAGTAGCTTTTAAGTTTGAATTCTCTGTCTCTCACAAGTGTTGAAAAGAGGCTTTGCATCTCGCTACTGTCTATGAACCGGGCTGGCCTGCGTCTGGCAAAGTGCCTACCCTAGTAAAGTCGCGGCTGCTTGTGCAGAGGATGAGGTTCCAAGTGCTTGACGATTTTCTTACACTTAGATCTGTATAACACCAAAAAGAGTATGACGTTAAGATCCCTGCACCACTAAGGGAAACACTAGCCGCCTAGTGCCTCGTCGCCAATCCGCAATACCAAGAGTTGACAACGCCGACTTTATGACGTCGAGATAGATTGTTCTAGTCAGTGTGGAGTCAAAACACCGATTTCTAAGCAAATAAAAATCTCTTATTGCATGCAAACACACTTAAGACGCTATATCTCGAGATCCTTTTCCTTGTATACTGCATTGTCACTTCAACCCAAAACCAAACTGCTACCTATCCATACAATAACCTTTTTTTTCAGCGATTGATACCCAGCCCACAAAAATGGCACCACGACGATACGAAGCCGAGAAGAAGGATGCTAGCCCGCTGGGCAAGCCTCTCAACTTTGAATTTTCCAAGAAGACCGCCCGGAATCGCTTCCTCAAGGGCGCAATGACCGAGCGTCTCTCCTCCTGGGATGCACAGAACCTCGAAGCACGTGGCGTTCCCTCAAAGAACCTCGTCAATGTCTACCGTCGCTGGGGCGAGGGCGAGTACGGCGTTATCCTAACCGGAAACGTCATGATTGAATACGACCACCTTGAGGCAGCTGGTAATCCCATCATCCCCCGGGGCTCAAAGTACGAGGGAGAGCGCTTTGAAAGGTTCAAGGACCTAGCTACTGAGGCCAAGAAGCACGGCTCCCTGATTGTTGCACAAGTGTCGCATCCCGGTCGCCAGGTCACAGAACAGATCCAGAAGAACCCCATCTCCGCCTCCGATGTGCAGCTCGAGGGAGACATTATGGGGATGAAGTTTGCCAAACCACGAGCCGCAACCGAAGAGGACATTAAGAACATCATCGAGGGCTTCGCACACGCAGCAGAGTACTTAGAGAAGGCGGGCTATGATGGCATCCAGCTCCACGGCGCTCACGGATACCTCCTCGCGCAGTTTTTGGCCCCATCTACAAACAGGAGAACTGACAAGTACGGAGGCAGCCTCGAGAACCGCTCCCGCCTCATCATCGAGATTGCTGAAGAGATCCGCCGCCGCACGTCGAGTTCTTTCATTGTCGCCATCAAGCTTAACTCGGTAGAGTTCCAGGAGAAGGGATTCGACACCCAGGAGGCAGCAACGCTGTGCAAACTGCTTGAGGACAACAACTTCGACTTTGTCGAGCTGTCTGGTGGTACCTATGAGAAGCTTGCATTTGGTCACCAGCGCGAATCTACGAAGAAGCGTGAGGCTTTCTTCCTGGAGTTTGCGGAGAAGATCACACCTTCCCTCTCAAAGACCCGCACCTACGTCACCGGTGGCTTCAAAACTGTAGCCGCAATGGTCGACGCCCTGTCCACTGTTGATGGTGTAGGTCTTGCGCGCCCCACCACTCAAGAACCTGAGATCCCCCGTCAAATTATCAACGGAGAGATCTATGCCGCTATTGACCAACTCACCGACGACAACGACTTTGGCATCACAAACGTTGCTTCTGGCACACAGATCAGGCAGTTGGGCAAGGACCAGCAGCCCATTGATCTCAGCGACGAGAAGAACTTTCAGGGGTTCCTGAAGGATGTGGGTGTTTGGGGCAAGGGTCTGGCGGAGGACAAGACAGGAAACAAGTACGGATATGTGGACATTGAGAGTGTAGAGGCAGTCCCATACGGAACGGCGTCTGTTTAGATGGTGCATAGATGATCTTAACCTATTACTGGCATTAGTTAAAGTACTATAGACATTAGCATAGAGCTGACCATAGACACTAATGAAGATGATGAATGAACACTCAATGGTCTCTACCTTATGTGTTGTCATCTTACCCTTTTTACTGCTATATGAACTATTCCGGTATGTTTTACCAACTGAAACTGGACGATCGGCCATCAATCCTCGACCGTATCTTGTAAGTGCCAATGAATGGTATGAGAAACATCGTTCACAATTTCCTCCCACGAAAAATTGTGAATATGCTTTGCGCACCGCTCAAACTCACCTTACTAACCAGGACCCGCCAGAGTTCAAATGCTGACTCGCCCGGATATCTTATCGTTGAATTGCATTTGTCTGAGACGTTGTGGATGGTTAGTGAGCTGACAGAGACGATTCAGTACTCATTTGGTGTACTCATTCCAGGGATAAGGGAGGAAAGTGCTCGGTACAGGAGTGGGAGTAGTTAGGGCAAGGGGAGAGAAAGAGTGAATGGAAGTAGCGGAGCAGGAATGAGGGATGGGAAAGAGCAAACACGCAAGCGACTCAACATGACACTAAAAGCAAAGGACAAGTAGTGACAAGCAATGGCAAGCAGTAACAAGCTGTAGTAACAATAAAAGCCCACAAAAGCAAGACCTAACCTGGCAAGCGTCAACCCCCAAACCCTGTGCTGCAAGAAGTAAACGCTGAATAACATAAACACCTCGAACAGCCATCTCTTCACAGTGCCTTGACCACTTCCCGGCACGATTTCTACTCTGTTTCCTACCCTCTTCTCCAGCCAACAACAGCCACAAGTACCTTCATCTCTTCACTTCCCCCTCCCTCTCATCTCGTCCAATAATCCCCCCGGCTTCCCACCTCACAACTCACTTGCCCTCAGCGCAAGATACGCCGTGCACATTGCAAAAAACAGCGCGACATGTGGAATGGTGAATATAGCGATGAGACTGAACATTCCCTCGAGTAAACCTCTGCGTCCGTCGTGGAAAGTGGAGAAACAGGCTATTGGCTGGTAGCCCCGACCTGAAATGACAAACGGTGCGAAGCGAGGCGAGGTAGTTATATCCGGTGACCAATGATGCGAATTTTTTTTTCTTGTTTCTGCAAAAAGGGAAGAAAAAAGACCTGCTGCTGTATTGACGAGAGACAGAGAGGCAGTATGTGGTTTGTTTGAAAAAAAATACACACGAAGAAATGGATGAATGGGTGGAAATATATAGATGGATGGAAAATTCCGCGCGATTTTTTTAAGTTTCTACGCAAGATCATAGATGTAGGCAGGCGCAAATCTGTTTATACCATATTTCCCCCTCATCTGCACGCGTTAGGAAGGAAGAGGAAAGTCGTCACACGAGCACTTGTCAGGTGGGCGACACTCATATCCTGACACGTCCGTCTCTCTATACGGATATGTATGTGAGCGAAAATGGTGAATGTGATTTCCCTGTGTAAGCGGTGTGCGTTGTTTGGGTGTAGGTGTGGGTGTGGGTGTGGTAGTGTTGGTACTCGTGATGAATGGGCATGTGAGTGCGCATGTGAGCATTTACCGCATGGGGCGGTTACCTACGGAAACACCGCCCCCGTGGAGGGGGCTTCATGCAAGGTACGAGGCTCTGACGAGTGAGTAATTAGGACGCTAAAAAGTCTGGAAAAAAATGAAAGATAGTGTGATGGTAGATAGAATAAATATTTTCATCGCTTCAAGCCTTGCTAACCCCCTCCCCCTTCTCTCCTTGCATCTTCACAAGCATGCTGCCCAAAATGATGGCCAAATGAATCTAAAGAAGCCAAGTATTTTCATGCCCTCGCCAAAACTGGCGCAAATCAACAGATAGATAGCTATTGATATTCACCGTTCCACCTCCGATTCGCAGGTGGTATTGCGCCATTTGGTGGTGGGCCTCTCGACTGCGGTCTCGAACCTGAGCCTTCTGATAGTGAGGGTGCGGGTCGAATTGGTAGAGACATGATATTCTGGCTGGTGCTGCTGGATGATCGGGCTGGGTATGATGGGCGGGGAGGCACTGAGCTATGGGAACCAGACCCGACGGACGATTGGCTGGGGTTGGATGAGTGAGTTCGGATTTCAGATGGACGAGGTCTGGCGTCGGGAACCTGCGATCTGTGGTCTGACGGTTGAGACCTGTGGTTCGATGGCTGAGATCTGTGATCAGGAGTGTGCGATCTGGAATCAGAAGTATGAGATCGAGGCTCTGGAGCCTGAGACCTGGGGTCGCCAGATCCTCTTCGTGATGGGGGCGAGCGTTCGCGGAGCTTCTCGCGAATCTGTGTTGATGGTGCGGTGGGGGCAAGATGGGACTTGCGCTTGTTGTGTTCAATCATGCTGACAGCCCATGCCT
Source organism: Mycocentrospora acerina (assembly GCA_022701365.1). Taxonomy (NCBI): domain Eukaryota; kingdom Fungi; phylum Ascomycota; class Dothideomycetes; order Pleosporales; genus Mycocentrospora; species Mycocentrospora acerina. The sequence goes on from JAKUHH010000068.1 coordinate 439,049, forward strand.
CGAGGTCGACTGGTGTGCGCTTTGCTGCTTGGAGGAAGGCGTCGTGGTCCTGGACAAGATCAGTACACGCAGGCAGGCTAAAGAGTTTGGGTCTTGACTCACATAAAGCTCTTTGGGGGTTGGCCGCTCTGCTGGGTCCTTGAGCAGACACTTTGCAACCATGTCTTCCAGAATCGAAGGGAATGCATCGCTCTTTGGCAGCTTGGGTGCAGGCTCCAGAACAATCTGTTGCAAAAGATCAAGGATGCCCTGGGGGCCTCCAGGTTCGTCGTCGTCTCCGCTGCCCGAGAAGGGAAATTTGCCAATGGCCAGCTCCATGATGGACAAGCCAACGCTCCAGACGTCCGACTTGACCGTGTACGGCGACCCTTGTATCCGCTCTGGGGCCATGTATGTGCCTGTGCCGACAAAAGTCTCGGCAATGGATCCTTCGAGTTCACTCGACACTCCAAAGTCGCACAGCTTGATCTGGCCCTTTGAGTTTACGAGAATGTTGGACGGCTTCAGGTCGCGGTGCATGATGCGGTGAGCACTGTAGAGGTAGCTGAGTCCACCGAGCACGGCTTCTGCAATCTTTCCTAGGACGTCGACACGCACGGGTCCAAAGGTTCGGGAAACCCAATCGAGGGAGCTGGTGTTTTGGTCAGCTTCTGCCATGCCAAGGGAGGGCCAGGGAGGCGTTGTTACCCCACATCCATGTACTCCATGCACATTATCACGTCGCCGGTGTCGTTCTGGAAGGCGCCGTAGAAGGCGACAATGTTCTCCGAGTTGCAGTCGTGCATGATGCGCAGCTCGCGGACGATGCGCTTGCGCACTTCATTCTTTGCTTCGACGTGGATGACCTGCGCCGGTCAGTCTCATTGCTCTTGCCCTGGCAGCCCCACTAGCGCGCAGCTCACCTTCCTAGCCATGACGACCTTGGTGGCCGAGTGCTGCACCTTGCTGACTGTCCCTCCGTTCCCGTGACCCAGTTCACGCAGCACAATCAGGTCCTCGGCCTTCAGGTCCAGGCGGAACTCGACGCCAATCTCGAGCGTGTCGGGGCGGTCCTGGTCGTTGGCCAGGCCGCCGGGCAGCTGTGCGTCGCCGGCCGAGGGCGCAGGTTTTGGCGGGGGTGCACTGAGTGCGAGGCCCTTGACATTCTTCCTCTTCATCGTCTTCGTCTTGAACGCCGAGTCGGCCATGGCTGCGGTTGGCGAAAGGGGCGAGGCAAGTGCGGTGAGGGCTGCAGGTGGCGGGTGAGGGTGAGGGTCGAGAGCACAGCGTGGTCAAAGGCAAGCTGCCCTGCTTAAGGACCAGGTGGGAGTGCAAGGCAGCGCTGCCTTATGTCTCGCGTTTGCCGCCCGAATATTTGTCGGCGCGGGCTTGCCAATCAAGTGCAGTATCCCCAAAGAAGGACAGCGTCTATTGGACTTCCCGCTTTTGGAGCAGCTGCTGCAATGAGTCGGTGTTGCAAAAGGAGAGGCAATGCCTGATTAGGAAGCGGCCAATATAAAAACTCGCTGACCCGGTTCCTGTCGATGGGTGGTCGTGGGCGGCTCAGGAGAAGGTCAGGTCGCGATAGTGGGGACACGCGTGGTGGGGTGGAGTGGACAGTTTGAGATGCACATGCAAGCAGGGCTGGCAGCAAGCGCCGGCTGTTAGATTCTGCACGCGGGCGGCAGACGGGGCGCAAGAGACGGTTAGCTGCCGTGGGCGTGAGGGAGGGTGCAGATGCAGGTGCAGGTATAGATGCAGATGCAAATGCAAATGTAAATGTAAATGTAAATGTAAATGTAAATGTAGATGTAGATGCAGATGTAAATGTAGATGTAGATATATATGTAGATATAGATGTAGACGTAGATGTAGACGTAGATGTAGACGTAGATGCAGATGTAGATGCAGACGCAGATGTCGATGCAGACGCTGGCAGCGTTGTGGAATGGCAGCAGAAGTGGCTCTGCTATATACATGTCCAGCACGCACATGGCTGCCCCCAGCCAGGTTTCACGATGCCATGGCCCATCCATCTGTGACGCTGCTTCACCAATACCGTCTTCTAGCGCCAGCCCGTAGAACACTCCCCTTTGTGCGCACGCTCTATGACGGCAGCGCCGTGCACGTCCAACGCAAGTGTTGGGAACCGCACAAAAGCAAGCCTGCCGAGGCCGCGGCGAAGACGGCAGCCTTTTTCCACGCTTCTTCAGCGAGACGCTCTTCCGCGCGCGCACGCGCTAAGTACACGACGATTGACTAGCATCTATTGGGAATCCTGGTCACGTGCGCGTCAACAGCTCGGACAAAAGTAAGAGAGCTCCGAAAGCCATCGATCGCGTCCTGGAGACATTCTCCTGCTCCGTCTCCGCGCGCTGCACCCCGACACTCGCAGCAGCTGTACCGCCAAATCGCCGCACGCCATCATCTGCATCGTCGCCTCGAGCCCGCCAAAATCGCCTCGCCAAACACGGCCGACTGTCGTGCGCGTCTCCTTTCGCTGAGCAGACACCATGGCTACAAAAGATCTCTTCGATCTGGACGCCGCACTAGGCAGCGAGGAAGAAGATGAGGACTTTGATGAGGAAATGGGCGAGCCTCGGCCAAAGAAGTCCAACGGCGCAAACGGCATCGACGACTCCAGCGAGGAGGAAGACGAGGACGATGATGAGCGGCTAGCAGAGGCAAGCTATCTTGATGGCCTTTAATCGCGCTGGGTTACTGACTGGCTTGTAGGAAGGTGCAGGCTTCATTGCTGATGAGGACGAAGAAGAGGAGGAAGAGGCGCGCAGGGAGCGCCGGCGCAGGAAGAAGCGCAAGAACCGCGAGGCCGACGAGGCTCTCGACGAGGAAGACTTGGACCTGATTGGCGTTGAGATTGAGCGTCCAGAAGAGACACAGGTATGGCGGTTCCCACTTTGATGTCGAACATGGCGCTGACACAGGCAAAAGTCCAGGTTCAAGCGTCTGAAGCGCGGCCACAAGGAGCGCGTCAAGTCGCGCGGCGTCGACGACATTTTCTCCGATGAGGAAGCAAATGAGGACATTGACCCGCGAGGAGTGGGCATGGACGAGTTCAGCGGCTTCATCGAAGACGACCAGTTCGAGGACGAGATCGAGGACGACCGCGACGTCACGCAGCCAGGCATCAACCTCATAACACAAGGCCTGCAGGCTGCAGGCTTGGATGAGGGCGCCGAGGAAGACTACAGAGCTGCATTTGGTGATGGCACAGACTACGATTGGGCTCTGGACATGCAAGAAGCTGAGGAGGAAGAACAGACTGGAGAAGGACGCGAACTCCAGCTCAAGGACGTCTTTGAGCCCTCACAGTTGCAGGAACGCATGTTGACAGACGAGGATAATGTGATCCGCGAGGTCGATGTGCCCGAGCGCCTTCAATTGGCCCGCAAGCCATTCCGGGAGCTGGAGCTGACGCCAGAGGATATGCAGTCGCGGCTGACTGAGGAGGCATTGTGGATCACAAAGCTGTTGTGGCCCAAGAAGGGGCTTCCTGGCTACTTCCAGCAACCCTTCCAGAAGGCTGTGCGCAAGGTCCTCGAGTTTATCAATCTCGAAGACTACGAAGTCCCTTTCATCTTCAACCACCGCAAGGACTATCTTATCCACGCCCCTAGTGACAACGACGACCACGATGACCCCGATAACCCGCCACCCATGGACGCCAGACCGGAGCGTCTGCTCAACCAGAGTGATCTTTGGGAGGTATTCGACCTGGACCTCAAGTTTAGGGCCTTTGCTGAGAAGCGAGATGCTCTTCGTCAAAACTACGACAATGTGCGCAGTGTCTATCCCGACATTACAGACAACGAGATTGAAGACTTGACGCAAAAGGCTGTCACAATTGAAGAAATCCAAGAACTCCAGGACTACCTCCACTACCGCTATTCTCAAGAGATGAACGAGGTTCGATCGGAAGTCAATGGTGTGCAGAAGCGTGCGAATAATGCTCGTAATTTCTTCGACAAGCTACGGGGTGGCAAGGCGCATCAATTTGTCAAAGCCATCGGCATCACTCCCGAGGATTTTGCTAAGAAAGCTGAAGGATCAAGCAGAGGCTCTCAGATTGTTGAAGACCCGCCGTACAAGGTCGAGGAATTTGCCGATCAACTTGCTCAGGCACCCGAAACAGGTGTCTCGCTTCTCAGGTCTGCCAAGCTATTGTTTGTTCAGGACTTGTTTATGAGCTCCCGTCTTCGCAGATTTTTGCGAGGCAGCTTCTATCAAAATGCCGTCATCGACTGCATACGCACAGACAAGGGCATGCGGAAAATCACCGAGGACCACCCATACTACGAGTTCAAGTATCTTCGTGGACAGACTTTCATGGATCTTAACGGCCGTCCAGACCTCTTTCTCAAGATGCTCAAGGCTGAACAAGAGAGTCTTGTCCAAGTCCGAATCTCCATGGGCAACTACGAAAAGTTCAAGGCCAAACTCCAAGACAAGATTGTTTCCGACAACGTTAGCGAAGTTTCCGAGACATGGAATGCTTTCCGTAAAGAGGTACTCGAGATTGCCTTGGACAAGCTACAAGTCATCATCGCAAATGGTGTCAAGGAGACCCTGCGAGCTCGGTGCGAAGACGAACTCGCTAGCCGCGCGCGAGAAAACTACTACAACAAGCTCGACCAAGCTCCGTACAGACCTAAGAGTTCTCCTCTGGGGTCTGTTCCCAATGTGCTTTGTCTCTCTCACGGCAAGGGTGAGCGAGGCGACGCTGTCATGTGGGCATATGTTGAGAACGATGGCCGAGTGTTGGAGCAGGGCAAGCTCGTTGACATGAAGCTTGGCAACCCAGAGCGAAACATTCCAGACGGTCAAGACATTGCGAACCTCGTTGACGCTATCCAGCGGCGACGCCCGGATGCTATTGGTGTCAGTGGCTGGTCAGTTGAGACACGAAGGCTGTACAAGGATATCCAGGAGATTGTCAGCCAGCACAATCTTACCGGTTCAACCTACGAAGATGACAATACAAACCAGGAGAGAAGCGACCCTCTTGATGTTGTCATGGTCAACGACGAGGTTGCTCGACTATATTACAACAGTGCTCGCGCAGCTGCAGAGTTCCCCAAATATGCTCCACTTGTTCGATACTGCATTGCCCTCGGAAGGTACCTACAGAACCCGCTCGCTGAATACGCCTCCCTTGGTAAAGATGTCGTCTCAATTCCATTTGTCCAAGACCAGACTCTGATCCCTCCGGAGAAGCTTCTAGACCGGCTAGAGACTGCCATGGTCGACATGGTTAACCTTGTTGGTGTTGATCTGCCGGAGCACTACGACGACCCTTACATGGCAAAGCTACTGCCATATGTGTGTGGTCTAGGCCCCCGTAAAGCCGACAGGATGGTCAAGGCCATACAAGCCAACGGAGAAGAGATTCTGTCGCGATTCGATCTTCTTGGCGTATCGGAAAACACTTCTCGTGAGCTGAAGGCGGCTATGGGCCCCAAGGTTTTCCAGAACTGCGCCAGTTTCTTGTACATTGTATACGATCAGAGCGAGGAGTCGTCCGACTATCTAGATTACACTCGTGTCCATCCCGAAGACTACGACCTTGCCCGCAAGATGGTTGCAGATGCTTTGAACATGGACGAGGAAGATGTCAAGGCAGAGGTAGACGACGGTGGTCCTAGTGCCGTTGTACGGAAAATGGTCAAGGAAGAGAATACAGATTTGGTCAACGACCTGGCTCTGGAAGACTACGCCGCAGAGATCGAGAAGAACTTTGGCCAACGTAAGCGTGCAACTCTCGAGACCATCCGAGCAGAGCTTGATGCTCCTTACGAGGAGATTAGGCAGGTCTTTGCGATAATGACGGGTGACGAGATGTTCACTATGTTGACTGGTGAGACCAAAGAGTCTCTGTTTGAAGGCATGGTCGTTCCAGTGACGATCAAGCGCACATTCCAGGATCATATTGAGGCTAAGCTCGAATGTGGCATTGATGGTGGTGTCTCTGAGTCTGAATTTCCAGAAGGCGTGGGAGGTGGTGGACAAGAACCCCGACATGTATACCAACCGCATCAGACGGTTCGCGCCCGCATTTTGTTCCTCAACCGCAAAGCCCTTTCGGCGCAGCTGTCGTTGCGAGCCGACCTCATTCGTCAACCGATGCCGAGGACCATTGACCGCATTCCTGGCGAATGGGATGACAAGCAGGAGGCTGCAGATAAGAAGGCTGCAGCAAAAGAGAAAGAAGTTGCTTCTGGCCGACCCAACCGCGTCGTCAACCACCCTCTCTTCTTTCAGTTCAACGCGACACAAGCGGAAGAATACCTCGGTACGAAAGAACCAGGCGAATTGGTCATCCGCCCATCGTCCAAGGGGTTTAACCATCTTGTTGTCACATGGAAAGTTTCCGCCAGCGCCTACCAGCATCTCGATGTCCTCGAGCTGAACAAGCCGAACCAGTTCTCTCTCGGCAAGAAGCTCACCATTGGCAAAAGCGTGTACACCGATCTCGACGAACTGATTGTCAACCACGTTGAAGCCATGGCCCGCAAAGTCACAGAAATCACACGAGACGAGCGATTCCAAAACGGCACAAAGGAAGAAACAGGTATGTCATCCTCGATTCAGCCCCCTATTCACACCTTACTAACACGATCTCTAGATCTCTGGCTAGAAACCTACTGCAAAGCCAACCCCTCGCGATCCATGTATGCCTTCTGCAGCATGCCCAAGCATCCAGGCCACTTCTGGATCTGCTTCCAGATGGGCGACAACGCACCCAAGGGGGCATGGGGCATCAAGGTCGTCCCCAACGCGTTTGAACTTCAAAAGAATCTCTACCCGAACATGATGGCGCTGAAGAACGGGTTCAAGATGTTGATCGGAGCAAAGGCAGCGCAAGCAGGTGTGCCTAGGCGGTAGGAGGTATCGCGCAACGAGGATGGGGATTCGATTGGCGAGAGGGCGAAACAGCAGGGTGCCAGGTGATGCGTGTGTATTTGTAGCATATTATTTTTCTCTTTTTCCGTCGTACGTGTGCAGCGAGCGAGCGCGCAAAACAGCTTGATGGACGTGGATCCGCATACCTTGAGGAGTTTTTTTTCCCTGGTCTTTTGGGTTGGAAGTAGGCTGCGAAAGAAGAAGAAGAGGAAGAAGTCTAGATTGGCAAAAAAATCGCATTTTCTTTCGAGGAGCAGGTAGTTTTTGTTATCTTGCGTGGGTTTTGCACATCGCTCTCAATAGCAAAAAGTCTAATCTGTTACATTGCATCCATCCATCATTCCGCATTTGTTGTTGAATATCCTGCTGATGGGCTTGCCCTCCTCGCTCCGCCTCCCTCACTCACTACGACACATCCGTCCATAAGCTAAACAACACATCACACGTGCAATCCAACAGCACTGCTACCACCACCACCATCATCACCCTTATTCTACCTTCCTCGCCTCAACCTCCAACTCAATCTGCATTCCCTTGAACGCCAAATCCTTCACCCCTACGGCCGTCCACACAATCCTCCTCTCAGGAATCCTCTTCTTGAGCGCCTCGACCATTGGCTCCCACGACGCCTGAATGTCAACATGGTACGACCACAGCAAGTAGACGTCTTCCCATCCCCGCAGCCCCGCGTCTCGCAGCACAATGTCAACGTTTTGCATTGCGAGATCGATTTGTGTGGATGAGGAGGGAGAGAGGGCGCCTGATGTTGGGTCCCAGCCACCTTGGCCAGAGCATTTTATCAGGCCCGAGCCGAGGGAGACGGATTGCGAGTAGTGGCCGAGATTGCTGTGTTTTTGGGCGGCGCCAGGGGGGTTGGAGAATGTGGGCGTGGACATGGCTGATCTGGAAGGAGTGGGGTGTTAGTTGGAGCGCTGGAGGATGAAAGGATAACCGAGTGGAAGGTAGTATAGCTCGGTATTAGTAGGTCACTGGATTTAGTTGCGTACATTATGGAATGACCGCTGGCTGTTTGGTGTTAGTAAAACGGTGGGTGAGCACTGCGGTTTGGCAACTACATTGATAGATAGAATGCCTCGTCTTAAATCCAAATTGAAACGGTAAGCAACACCGTCTTTGATTTAAAAGCAAGAAAATCTCTTAACTTTGACGTCACACTGGCAGCATTATTAACACTAGGCGAATAATATCTACTCAGAAAGAACCTAACATCATCCGTAGGCGTTGGAGAAGCTGGGGCCGAGAAATTGGAGATATTCGCCGAGTTTGAACATTGGTAATCCACTCCTGGTTTGTGTCGATGTCTCAAACAGGCCCCGGAAGTATTCGGGTTCGGCAATCCGAAGATAAATCTGCTTTCAGAATCTCAGTCGCGATTCGTTTTGGATTTAGTCGCCCAATGTTAGCGCATGGATCTGAAGACTTTCGCCCAATAATCTCGCAAAACGCTTATTTTCCAACGACCCAAGAACGTAACCCCAAAACCTCAGAACAGACCTCGTAAGAAATTTGTCATCAGTCTCGGCTTGAAAATCCTCCACGTCATTCAACGACGACCATGCCATCAACATCAGCGTCCGAAGTCGTTCGAGCAGTTCATGGCTGGCTTGTTCTGATTAGCTCGAGCAACTTGGAGCAATTGGGATGGAAAACATACATTGATTGGGATGTGCTTCATCAGATACATATAAGACCCATTTACTCAGGAATAGAGCGGATTCGAAGACTGACAGGACGCTCTCGAGGCCCCATGTGCTAGCATGTGTGCGGATGAAGAAAGTGAAACCAGTATTTGCCGGCTCCTCAAGTATTTCGATGGAGTCCTTGACAGTGGCCAACAAAAATCCTGACGATTCTAGAAAGTCTACTCGACGGTTCTGTAACGTCTCCGCGAGGCGTGCAGGGTCCGTTAAACCGAAGATGTCAGTTTCACATACACCTGCAAGTAAGAACTTGCGTATCCTGGTCAGGTGGATAATGTTTTTGATTTCCTGTAGTTGGTTTTGATGGATTTGAACATTCCTCGAAGCGTCTCGAGTTGTGGCTAGTACCCTTAAGAGTGCTTCTACGGCTTGGCTATTTTATTGATTTCGTCAGTACGTTTAGTCGCAGTATCAGTGGCTTTCAACAAGAGAAACTCACACAAATCGATCATACTCCGGCCGTGCTTGATCTTCCAGAACAGGGAGATGTGATGCTTCTCTTATCAGTTGCATGCGTTGAAGAACTAATCCGATCATAACTATTATAGTGCACGGTTCCATTTCAGTATCTAAAAACATATGTTCTTCATGCATATGCTGCATGAATTCATCGAGAAGAGTGTTGGCAGAATCACCCAATGGAAAGGGTGAGACTTGATCCTCGTCAATATCTTTAGCATTCAAATTTTCCCAGAGTCTTTGCGGACAAGGCAGCAGAATGTGGCGGCTAGAAACAAGTGGTAGTGTAGAGAATCCCAAAAGGAAGCCCTGGGTTACTAAGGCGCAGACCCCATAAACATTACTGCGTAGAGACATCTCAGACATGACTCGTTGACTATGACGACTACTCATTGCCCGTGGGTCATTGGTATGTTCGGTGCATGTTCGGAGACAGAACTGCAGCCCGCTTTGAAGCCTGTGCAGCTCATTCGCTACATTGATCGGTTGCTCTATTTTGACATACTCCATAAGCAGAATGAACGTAATCGTTAGGTGTGAGGCAGACCTGTGATTCTGTCAAAGCTACCCTCTAATTAAGTAGAGTTCGGAGTGCTTACCGTAAGGATGTCTTAATCAAAGCATGTGGCCATCCGGACCAGACTTCGAAAGCACTTCTTTTGCTAGCTTCGAACAACGAACTTGTGTTTCGAACTTCATAAAGATGCAGCGCTCCCAGCGCCAGTATTGCGGTGCACAGAGAAAAACTCAGGCTTTCAAGCTTAACAGAGGGATGAACCAAAGCAAATCTACTGTTTTTATGGTATGATCTGAGGTACCGGAGACATGTTTGGGTGGATGGTGGTACAAAATTGGGGTTCTCCTGTAAATACTCCTGCCAAAGACTGTCCGGCGCATATGGCGCTTCGAGAGGGTTTGGTTAGCCGGGCGGGATAGGACGAGGAAATGGAGGCCGTACTTTCTGTGAGCATCTGTACACCGTCTGATCCTATGCGCCGTGGTGGTACACTCTCGAGTTCGAGAGCTAAAGGCGGAGATGTTCCATTCAGGCTCGGTGGAAGTTCACTGTGGATGACGGCACTCGAATGCAAACTCTCAGCGAGCCGCCCAAGCCCACTGTTTTGAAAGAAGCTTTCATATTCCAGCAAGACGTTTTCATCAGAGCGTGAGCCGAGAAACGACGAACCTGGCAATGTAAGCTCAACATATTTCAGCTTCATCTTGCTTGAAATACCGACCTAGGTTTTGGTATTCTGGGGGTAAAGGTAATGTCCGACTAGACGGCGAGTCGAGAGTATTATCAGTTGCCGTGGTTAAATGACATTGCACTCTTTCTGCAGACGGTATTTCAGTCACAGATTGGCCGAACCCGGGCGTATTTACCAATGAGGAACTGGTGACTGGAGACGGTCGAACGTTCTCACTCTGCACATTGGTAGAGGGCACATGAGCAAGCCGCTTGTGACGTTGCAGCAAATCACGTCTCGCAAATGAAGCTCCACACTCGCAAATGTACGGTTTCTCCTTGGTGTCTATGTGCAGGAGGTTGCCGCAAATTAGCAGTCAACTTTTGAAGAAGCATATAGGATCGTCAGAGTCGATGGAGTGCTCAGAGCCAGACCTACGTGTGCGGCTATGTCGTTGGAGATGCTCGCGTTTGCGAAATCGTCTGTCACAGAATGTGCATCCATGCAATCTGCCTGATGCGTCGTCCATTGAGGTATGGTGTTGGGGCTTAGGGAGCCAACGGGTTTCTCCAACATAGTTGGGGAACTGCCCCACTTGTGGACATGCAGATGCCAATTTCGGCCTACTTCTCCTCATCAGCATCGGCAACTTCCTGCACGACAACGACGGTGTGTTTTTCACGAATGAAAACGACCCTCGCATAATTTCTGGCCTTGCGTGACAGGGACGGAGAGGATTCAAGTTATGGCTAGACAAGGCCGCGCCCACAATATATTCGCGGCACCGCCCGTCAAGCGAGCATGCACGTCATGGTACATTCGCATTAGTAGGATTCACCTCTTACAATGTCCTAACATAATCGTAGTAGAGCATCTCGAGTTAGATGTAGTGGTTTATGCCCATGTAGCCGCGTAAGTAGCTCCTTCTGGCCATAACCCCTCCGTTCGATTGACGCTGGGTAGTGTCAACAGAGGAGCGTACCATGTACTTTTACACCCAGTCGGCGAGGCTTGAGACTAACAGCAAACTCGGACCAAGCCATCATAACGTCAGATCTCATTGATACATCTCAGCCCGTTCTGCAGAGTGTCATAGTCCCAGAATTTGAGCAGGAATTATCTTTCGGGCTCCTTCCCCATCTGCTCAACAATGAACTAGATGCATTCCAGTTCGACAACATGTTCTGTGGCGACACGGAGGCCGATCTAGATAGTTTCTTTGCAGACATCTTTAGCTTACCCTCGTTTCCTCGTGTGGTCAGCAATGATCTTGTACCACTCACCACGCCGCCATTGCAGTCTTTGGTGCAGACTTATCATTCCGATGCAGATGTGTAAGTTGAATGCCGTTCACACATTCCTTAGATGTAATCCCTCCAATTTGAATATGAACATGTGTCGAAATTAAACTGACTGTCTCCTTTGCGGATATGTGATAGCCTTCGAGCTTACTACCAATCCCTCCACTCCGTATTCCCTATTCTGCCTCCCCCAGCAGAAGATGCGGTGTTTGGTCTTTGGGGTGTACAAATTCAGAGCTCTATACCGTACGAGCCGTCTTCACCTCTCATTCTAGCAATGTTGTCCATTCTAACTCAACTGCCACAACCACATCACAGTCAAAATCTAACTGAAGAACAACGAAACAGTCGAAATAACACTTCCCAATCTCTTGCTCAGTTTGCACTTGAAGCAGTTGACATCTCGTCTGGTAGCCAACCACCCGGCACAGCTCATCTTTCAGCGTCTTCATTTCACTCGCACGTACCCAAGGAGCTCGAGGCACCTCTAAGCTGCTGTGTCCTTAGTCTATATCAGTATCTCCAATGGGGGAATATTGTCGAGATGACACGGCTAGCAAAAAAAGCTTTCGATTTATTGCAAGAAACAACTTCAATCAGCTTGTCGGTTTCGTCTGGCGTGTTTGCAGAGTCTTCTCGAAGGGCATGGTGGATGACAGTAAGGAGGCCAAATCCACGAATGAAAGCGCCAAAGAAGCCACCCAATAACAACCCGCGTAGTACCTATGCTTGTGCAGTGCCTCCATTGTGAGCTGTAAGGTAAGATGGATGATGGACCTCCAATCCACCGTCATTTTCCAGGCCGTGTTTCCACACTGACGGACTTTACCAGCCTCTAGCAGTAACGATCGACATTAGCAAAGTCCACGTCCCTCAACCAATCTGTGTCCACGCAAGTACGGTACGGTGTCGAGCACTATCCTTCCAAGACACCTCTTTTCTAACACGCAAAGATATGGAACCAGTACATTTCGGCCGAAGAAACCCTCGTAGCCGCTACCCTCCTCCTAGTCGCGCTGGTAAAAGGGTTTAATTCTGCTGTTGCGATCCCCTCATTCCACCGCAACATGAAAGTCCTTGACGCTATCATCTCGCACCAGCTCGCTGCTCTTCCCACCTCTACCAGCAACATAGTAGAGGATGTTTTGTCGCCAGAGTCGCGGCTTGTACATTGTCTCCGCGGCATGGTTCGAGTACGGCTGATGAGGTGAGACGATCCACCAGGGCATAACCCCCTATCTGCTAATCACGCAACACCAGTGCACGGATCAAACTACACAGATACCGTGCCTTTATGGAGAACCCGTGTATACTGAAGAAATTCGAGACTGTTCCGCATCTCCATGTTCGCGAGGCGCCTTCTCCCTCCTCGGAAGCCTACAACCGTAACAGAATCACTACCCGGATATTTCCTTTTCAGAAAGAGGTCTCTCAAGAGGTTTGTTTGGAATCCGCTGCCGGTATTGCTACGGAGCTAGACCTTCTTGTGGCCGCAGGAACATGTGGTGAGTTGGTTCGAGTCGCACAAATGAATGAAGGTGAATTTTTGCTTATTGTTCTTGATACGTTGTAGCAGCGCCATTGGCTTGCTCGGCAGTTCTAGCGGGGTATACACTCATGATGATGTTGTACTTTGAGACATCCGCGTTTGGGAGAGAGATTGGTACTCCCCAGCAACGACGAGAGAGGCGGGTGCAGTGCGAAACAGGTGTTAGTACCGCTATCAAGGTGCTTGAGAAGTTTGCGCTTGAGTTTGACTTCTTGGGAGATTTAAAGGGTCAGTATCATGATGATCTAGTGATGATGAGAGAGAACATTGAGGAGCTGACTTTGAATTGTGGCAGACCACCTGAAGATTGCTGCTGATGCGAGTCAATCTGTGAGAGAAGGGGCTTTGGATTGATTGTTCTGTCGAAAAAGAGGAAATGATGCGCTGAGAGAAAATGGTATTAAGAGATTATGCATTGGCCTCGCCCATGGACCATGGCTTTGTCCAGACATTAATTCCACGCGCGTTTTATGACATCGAGCAGCGGCAGGACTCGAGGGAAATTTTCAGTTGGTCATTGTGAAGCGAGTGTCGGTTCTTGTTTGACTCGTAGAGGGATGAAAATCAAGGTGGCATCTAGACATATGGCTAGTTGAGGACTGTGGGTATCATTTTGGCTTTTCCTGCCTCTCCAAATACATGTGTAGTGGCGCCGGGTCTAGAAACGCCAGACAAAACATCAAAACTCCGCTCTCAAACAGCACCTGCTCGTCGTCGCTCCAAAATCTGCTGCTTCAGCCCCTCCGCTGCAACCTCCGTCTCCAGCACTCGCCCCACACCCTTCTTCCACGTATCCTCTAGCGTCCTGATCTCGCCGTGCACGCTCTCCTGCTGTGACCTCCTCAGACCGTCAACCTCCTCTTGTTGCTTCCTCACGTCTGCCAACTCTGTCTCAATGTCCTTGAGTATGTCCTCGAGCTGCGAGTTCCCTACCAGCCAGGCGTTCTTGCCATATTTCTCCAGAAGGCCCAGTTGTGTCAGCCTCGCGTCGACATACTCGGAGCTTGTGTACGCCTGTTGGAGGGCCTTGTTCCACCGCTGCAGCAATTCCGGCCTGTCTTCGTCGCTTGTGGGTGTCGTATTTTCGGGCGCATCGAGGTCCTCGTAGCGCTTCATGTCAATGCCTGAAAGCTTCGACGTTGGGTCATCGTCGAGGCGCGCGTGTTCGCGCTCGATAAAATCAGAGAATGTGGGCGTGTATTTTGCGGCTGGGATGAGGGCTGGATGCAGCTGGGTCGTGTCTATGCCGGCGCTTCTGATTTCGGCATCGATGTGGGCTCGCGCCACGGCGAGTGTTGCATCGTCGAGAGGGGTATCGACGTCTGGGGACCAGTTAGCTTGTGGGACTCGATATTAATGCATCATGTGCGCGTCTTCTCCTCACGGGCGCGTCGGGGCCAGGGCAGAATCAGGATGCGGTAGATTGGTACGTACAAGGGAGAGAGTCGTAGGATTCATGTATGAGCGGCATGTTGAAAGGGGGCGCGCACGAGAACAGCAGCTGCAGAGTCTTGGGGGTGTGGACAAGATAGAGGTTGCGACAAGGCGAGCTCTGGTACTGGTTACCCACAATTTTAGCTCGCTCACCCCTGCAGCGATCGCGCGGAACAGCCACCCGAAACGTCATGCACCACCGGTTCAACGCCTCTCACAACGCGATGTGTCTCCGTCCCCATCCTCGCCCGGCCAACCATAGCAGCAAGACATAGTGCTGCACTGCAAGCTTCTAGTCGCGTGCCTGCCGCTGATAAAGGCTTGTTGGGCGCTTGGCCGTCTATATTTGCTGCACGCCCTCATCGTAGTCCAAGTGCTGTGTGTTGCCGCATACTTCCGGCATTGATATTTGGCTGCGAGCATGGCGCGTTCACACATCGCCGTCGCCTTGGGCGCTGCACTCGCTGCCGTACTGATCTTCTCACAGCTTGTCATAAACCTAGGCTTCCCTACAGTCGAGTTTTGGCATTGGAGACTGGATCAAACATACAGTGGCGCCCAGCAATCGAGCTTCAACAGTGAGAAGCAAGATGGCGGGCTGCTGCAGGATCCTTCGCAGTACCTCATTGGTGTGGGAAAGGCAGATATTACGGGGTATGTTAGCAGGCTATTCTGTGTAGAGATTGATTCTGACCAAGAAACAGTCCAGTCGTCGAGATTAACATGATGGGCTATGCAAACTCATCCCAAGTGGGCTCTGGCCTACGGCAGCGAATATATTCTCGCGCTTTCATTGTGGGTAGCCCAACTGACATCAGTGAGCGCTTCATATACATGGTCCTGGACACCCAGTCAGGAGATACTGCAATTCGAAATGGAATCCTGGAAGGACTTCAAAAGCTAGGACCAAACTACTCCGTCTACACACAAAAGAACGTCGCCGTGACAGGCACACACAGCCATTCTGGACCAGGTGCCTGGCTGAACTATCTACTTCCCCAAATCACCAGTCTTGGCTTCGATAAACAGAGCTATCAAGCTATAGTAGATGGGGCATTACTGTCTGTCCAGCGAGCACATGAGAGCCTTACTCTTGGCACCATTAGTGTTGGAAGCGCAAAGATCAACAACGCCAATATCAACCGCAGTTTGTTTGCATACCTGGCCAACCCTGCTGCGGAAAGAGCTCGTTACGAAGACGACGTCGACAAGACGATGACTTTGCTCAAGTTCTCGAGAGCCAGTGACGGAAAGAACGTGGGGATTCTAAATTGGTTCCCTGTTCACGGCACTAGTTTACTCGGAAACCAGACTCTCATCGCAGGAGACAACAAAGGTGTGGCTGCTTATTTGTTCGAGCAAGATATTGCCGCGGATGCTGGGTCTGGAATTGCAGCCAGCGGATTCGTAGCAGGCTTCTCACAAGCCAACGTCGGTGACACCACGCCCAATGTTCTCGGTGCCTGGTGTGAGGATGGCTCGAACCAGCAGTGTCGATTGAACGACAGCACCTGTGCAGGTCGGAGCCAGGACTGCCATGGTCGCGGTCCGTATTTCGGCTTGAACGACGGGGGCGCAAAGTCTTGCTATGAGATTGGAAAGCGTCAATTTGAAGGTGCCAAGAGCATCTACAAATCTACAAGCTTTACCTCCATCTCTGGAAAGGTCCGCTCATTCCACACCTTCGTCGACTTTTCCAACTTTACTTTCACGCTTAGCAATGGATCCACTGTATCTACTTGTCCAGCAGCAATGGGTAATTCCTTCGCAGCCGGTACGTCTGATGGCCCCGGAGCCTTCGACTTTGTCCAGAACGACCCCGGTGCCCCCAGCAACCCATTCTGGAACGCTGTTGGTAGTCTCATTGCTCCACCAAGCGAGTCGCAAAAAGCGTGTCAATACCCCAAGCCCGTCTTACTTAACGTCGGTGAAGCAAAGACTCCTTACCCCTGGTCTCCCAACATCGTCGATATTCAAGTCCTACGTGTTGGCCAGCTGATTATCATCGTATCCCCAGGCGAAGCAACCACGATGTCTGGTCGGCGCTGGCGCTCCGCCGTTGCCTCGCAAATAACTTCTTCATCCATCGCAGCCAACCCTATCGTCGTTCTCGGCGGCCCGGCAAACAGTTATGTACACTACATCGCCACCGAAGAGGAATACAGCATCCAGCGCTATGAGGGGGCTTCTACACTCTATGGCCCACACACCCTCAATGCTTTTATAAATGCTACGCTGAAATACCTCCCCCATCTCTCAGACACCGCATCGAGCACCTCTCCTGCCGGTCCTTCACCTCCAGACAACCGTAACAAGAGCATCTCCTTCATTACAGGCGTCGTTTACGATGGCGCAGGCTTCGGCCAATCCTTTGGCAACGCCAAGACAGATGTTGCGAAACAATATGTCCGCGGCGCTACAGTGTCTGCGACTTTCGTCGGTGCAAATCCAAGAAACAACTTAAAACTTGAGGGCACATATATGGCGGTTGAGCAGCAGAACAGCAACGGCGTATGGACACGGGTCCGCAGTGATCAGGACTGGGAGCTGGTCTTCAAGTGGAAGAGAGTGAATGGGCTGACGGGGACGAGTGATGCGGTGGTGGAGTGGGATACGGGACTCACGGGGGTGGCGGCGGGGACGTATAGGTTTAGGTATTTTGGGGACTCGAAGAGTTTGGGAGGAACGATTACGGCATTTGAGGGGGTGAGCGGGGCGTTTGCGCTCATCTAGGGGTTGAGTGGAAGTTTCTTTGGTGCTTTAGTTCTTGTCTTTTTCGTGTTGGATTGCATATTGGTGGAGAGGGAGGAAAGGGGCAATGATAACCTGGGGTCAAGGTAAGGATGCAAGACCTCGCCATTCTCGGTATGGTTTATGACATGATGTCAACACATGCACATCTAAATAGGAAATTCGCAACTCGTACAAACCTAATCACACAAATACACTCCCTCAACCCCCTACAACTTCCCTGCAATCAATGTACCCCCATCCAGCGCAATCGTCGCGCCGTTAACCCACGCTCCCGCCCTACTCGCCAAGAAAATACACGTCCCCGCAACATCCTCGGGACTCCCAATCCTCCCCATGGGCACACTCGCCTCAATAGCATCCTTGAACTGCTCGAGCGTTGCCTTCATCATCTTGCTCTGAAACGGGCCGCACGCAATCGTATTACTCGTGATGCCCCTCTTCCCCAGATGGTTTGCTAGCACACGGCTTAGATGGTGAAGCCCTGCCTTCGACGCGCTGTACGCGAACGTTTCGAGCTCTGGGACGCGCAGTCCATCGACGGAACCAATGTTTATTACGCGCGATGGCGCCGAGGAGGTGGTTGCCGCTTCGAGGAGGGGGGTCACGGCTTGGGTGAGGAGGAAGACGGACTTCAGGTTGAGGGTTATGACGCGGTCCCAGGCCTTGGAGGGGTATGTGTCGTAGGGCTCGCCCCAGTTGCTGCCGCTGTTGTTGATCAAGACGTGGAGTTCTGGGAACAGGTTGTGTTAGCTTTTGTGATTACTCAACGCGCCAATTCTGATCTGGCTCGATATATTTGAACAGAATAGTTGGGCAAGTAATACGTACTTCCTTCGCGTTTCTTCAGCTCTGCAGCTACCTCTTTAAGAGACTCTTCTTTGTAGAAATCGGCAACGATGTAGTCTGCTTTGCCTTTGCCCAGGGCGTTGAGCTCCTTGCAAGCCTGCTCACAGGCCTTTACGTCGCGCGAAGAAATATATACTGTTGCGCCGTTTCGGACAAAGCCCTCGCTGATCATGCGGCCGATGCCCTTTGCTCCACCAGTGACTAAAACCACTTTGCCCTATGAGACGGGTTAGGTCTGAGTGAAGGCGTGTGAAGCATCATGCGAAGCACAACGGAGATGAAGAATGCAATGAAGACCGGGGAAACGTACCTTGACGTCGAAAAGCTCAGAGTTTTCCATTTTGATTAGTTGCTTGCTGGAAGAAGGAAAGAGGATGAGAGGAACGAGATTGGAAAGTAGTTCAAGACCGGGGTACACCAGCCGACGGGAGTTTACAAAGCTGGGGAACCGAGGCTCGGGGCATTGTTTTTCCGTGCCGTGGTCTCGGAGTTTATGCGTTTATCCCCCGCATCGCGTTGTCACTCATAATGAGGCATTGTGTGTCGATGCGTCATGCGAAAGATTTGTTGGATGTAGGACCCACATTTGGACTCCAGCACCCTTCATTTCAGTGTAAGAGCAGCTCTCAATTCGCCCAGCGACTTTGTCGGATAAGATTGACCTCTGCGGCGTGAGCTCTATCTATTCCACCTTCCCAATGAAGTTGTCTTTGTGGATCGTCAGCATAAGCTTAAGAATATTTGAGCCTGAATTGATTTTGTTGACGGAGGCAGCATCATTACAGGTTGGCCCTTTTCTTATATAAAACTACCCCAAGGGCGACTAAGCTGCAGCAATATCTCGTACACCCACTCACCTTCACTTCCTCTGCATTTTCAATCACACAATGTCTGCCTCAACATCCCCCTCTCCCATCCCACGTCAGCGTCTCAGGCAACTTCTGCCCACCGTCTACCTTGGTCGTTACAAAACCGGACCCAAGAACAGCTTGACAGACATTCCTGGAGTCTTGGTCTCTACGCAGTCCATCCATGAGTCTCCAATCTACCCAAATGCTGACGCGACATCCATTAACACTGGCGTCACCACCATTCTCCCCCGAAAAAATTGGTTCAGGAAAGCATGCTTCGCCGGCATTTTTCGCTTCAACGGCTCTGGCGAAATGACAGGCAGCCACTGGATTGAAGAAAGTGGCCTCCTCCACTCACCTATTATCATCACTGGAAGCTTCGGTGTCGGGTCAGCCTATAACGGCATCTACGAATATGGAATCCGAGAGAACCAAGATAAAGACGGGAAGGTAGATTGGTTCCTGCTGCCCGTCGTCGCCGAGACGTTTGACGGCTTCCTACACGACATGACCAAATTCGCCGTCACTCCTCAGCACATTGTAAAAGGTATCGACGAGGCAAGCAGCGAGCCCGTTAATGAGGGCAACACTGGTGGAGGAACAGGCATGATCTGCCACTGGTTCAAAGGCGGCACCGGATCCAGCAGCCGTATCATCCCCGGCGAGAACGATAAAACATACACTGTCGGCGCGCTCGTACAAGCCAACTACGGCAAGATGCTCGACTTCAAGATCTCTGGCGCCCCAATCGGCCGCCTGATCTTCCAAGAGCAGGAACGCAAAGTGAAAGAGAATCCAACAGACCCTGAGCTTCTCGCTCAAGCGTCCCTCCTCTTCAAGGTCGCAGAAGCAACAGATAAGAAGGAAGGAAGCATCATCGTCATCTTAGCCACCGATGCGCCACTTCACCCCACACAACTACAGCGTCTGGCGAAACGTGCAACAGTGGGGCTGTCCCGCGTTGGCGGATGGGGCTCAAATCCATCTGGCGACATCTTCCTTGCGTTCTCGACAGCGAATGAGCTGGATGTGCAGACTGACACTGCAGGAAACAAGGGACTGGACCCGTGGGTGCCGCGGGAAGTAGGGATCACAATGGTGAACGACCATACCATTAATTCGCTCTTTGAAGCGGCTGCGGATGCAGTCGAAGAAGCGATTCTGAATGCAGTGTGTATGGCGGAGAATATGAATGGGAATGGGAATCGGATTGACGCGCTAGACCTGGAGAAGGTGAAGGGGCTGATGGAAAAGTACCTTTAAAGGATGGGTGTGCTAGAGTTCTTCGTTCCAAGTTAGGATGTGACAAACCCATAGATTGGCTTTTGGTCAGCTGCCAAGTACAACTATATCCAACACACTTCGGTCCCATAATCTGTACCACTAAATTACTGCATGTATTATGGTTTCACCGCATTTCCAATCACGCACGGTTAGCAATATTGAGAAGAGCCATGTATTTCCAGGCTTGAGCACTTTGACACAAGTTTTTGCTGAACGAGTTAAATATGACTAGATTGAATCTAGTGTACGGGATGCACACATGGTGCTTCACTACGTCGCCCCCACCCGCGCAGGACAAGCTATCAAAATCATTTCATGCTTAGAACTTGGCTGAAGGCTGAAGTGCTTACGCATAACGAGATGGTCAAGCCATGTACATTTACGAAAACGACTGCATTAATTGGAAAAAGAAAAGCTTGCTTCGCATCCTCGGGCGACCTGCTCTCCTCCCGCGCCCTACCGTCTTATAAGTGGGCAGTATTACTTAATATCTGTCTTGTCGGTTAACGCCATGGACAAAGCATCTTTCACACAGTATACTGTCATCCCCCGCATGGCGAGTGCGAAGTGCGGGACCTTCGCGTTCAGGCGGTGATGGTGGCTGAGGTCGAGACTCATCATGCCTTCGGAACAACAAGCAACGGCACTTCAGTTGGAAAACACCATCTTGGCCCCTCAGATGTACGCAGCAGGTGTAGCGCAGAAAGGCGTGAGAGCCGCCACTTGAGCAGCCCACACCATGTCGACATGCCCGTCTCCGTCATACCGGCATTACAATGCTTGACACCATCGGGTTTCGAGTAGGAATCGTATCGGAGTTGTCTCCGAGCCAAAATGTCGTGGACGTGTTTGTGCAATTAACTATAACAATATAGGTACATCGATACGAGAAACTGTAATGGTCAAAATGCATATGCAGATTATGGGATTGCGCAGGATGGGAAATCCCATGCGCACGTGTAATGGAAAAGCGCGGTTATGGAAAAACTAGCATGCATTAGAACCCCGTTGTACTGCGCGATCTTGAACGCCTCCGGCGATCTGGCCCCCCTTGTACTGGTAGGACAGATCTCGATGGATTGCATGGAAACGTGTCGATTTCTGCAAAGCCTGCTTCGGTAATTGAGGCCTGCGTATGGACAGGTGGGATAAGAAATTGTCATCGAGATGAGTTTTACCAAGAGGGGTTTCGCCGGCTGGGCTGTTCAGATCAATGGGTTGATGAGATCATGGTTTTGAGCATCGCAAGAGGTGGGCAGGTGGCATTTGTGATTGACATGATAAGTACAGCACATGGAGTGTTAGCCACGATCGGAGATTGTGTCGGGCCTGTAAAGTGGCACCATATTACAGCAGCTCCCTGAGCGGTTCCTGGAGGGTTGGGCGGAGGGAGTAGCGCCGTTTGCAACGTGCATTGTTTGCTTGACCCGATCTTCATCTCTGCATGCTGATCTCAACTCGAACCCCGCGATGGCAGGACTGCATGCGCTAGCTGTGACGAGTCAGCATGAGGAAGACGAGACACAAAAGAGCCAGAGCCAAACAATGGAGCCGCGGAAACGCAGCCTGACAGATATAGGTGCAGTTGCTGCATGGCATTGTGAAGCAGTTAGGGGCGGATGCTAAGCTTTGTCGTCTTGGCTGGCTTCTTCCGGTCCAGAACGGCCCTTCTCGCACCCCCCGAGTTCTGGACGCCAGAGGGATCAGACCATCGGCGGCCACAGTAAGCCGGGCCTCTCAGCGCCCAGTTAGGGACCATCAGCTTTCTAATAACTGTGCAGCCTACCCCATGAAATCCCATGCCCACTCGCAGACGTCACAACTTTCTCATGGCGATCTCTTCCTCTTGTAGTACAATGCCTGAGCTGACCAGGGTCTTGGACAGACTGGGCTTGAATGAGTATCTTCAAATCCTCACCGAGAATGGCTTTCACAGTTGGGAAACTGTGGTGGATATTACCGAAGAAGACCTTACTGCAATGAATTTCAAGCTCGGACATCGACGAGCATTGCAGCGAGAGATTGCTACATCTCGAGGAGTCCCTTCATCACTGTCGTTGGAACCTGAATCTGAATCATCCGTCGAGCCAATTTCCCTCTCAGTCACTGCTCTTGAAACCTGGACAAGGCAAACGTCCACACCACCACCGCCTCCACCACGAGAGAAGAGAAGATACAGGCGCCATCCCCGACCCGACCCCCAAGCACCAAAAAAACCGAAAACAGCTTGTATGCCCTCCCTCATTGTCTGTCCGAATGAGCTGTCTTTAACGACTCTACAGACGTGAATTTTGCCGACAAACTCCGCACAGACCCCGGAGTCAGCCAGCTCTCCTTTGTGCACATTGCACGAGAAGTTGGTCGAAGATGGCAAGAGTTGGCACCCGAGCAGAAGCGAGTGTGGGAAAGCAATGCCGCCCGGACTATGCAAGAGTTTGAGGCTCAGATGGACGAATACAAGAAGACTGATGAGTGGCGCAAATATCAAGTATACCTGAGCGACTTCAAATCCCAGCAGTCGCCTGCGGGTACGGGGAAGCGCCAGACTGCAAGCCGATCAGTATCGCACGTCCCAAGAGCAAATTCACGTGCTAGTCCCGATTCCTCCGGCAGTCCGACTTCGTGGCCCTCAAACTCTTCAGCGCCCACCGAGGCTGAAGTCTGCCATAATGCTCTTACACTAGCATTTAGTGAGCTGGTCTCACTTCGAGGAGAGATTCTTAACGAGGGCTCGCAAGCGTATGATGAACTTCATTTACCTTCCGAAGAGCTGACTCGTCGTGCAATGTACGCATTTGTTCGAGGGACTGGATCGCTATTATTTATGTGGACTTATGAACAGATTGACGAAATTCTCGATCGAATCTACAGGCCACAAAAAAGGGTGGATGCAATGACCCTCGCGGAATGTTTTACAGTCGCTGCGATGGGCGCCCACTACGATATGGAATGCTTCCCCGATCGGATTAGAAAAGTCTTGTATGCGTCGGGTACTCTGCACTTTCATGAGAAGACGGCTCGACAAGACTATCTACGCACTATGCGTCTACTCTTATCAATGTCTTTCTACGCGCTGCTCGAAAAGCACATGAGTGCAAGATATCTAATTGGTAAGCTAATATTTCAGCTCGAAAAGATAGACAAGTACTGACGCGTTCCCCTAGCGGCGGGTTTGCAGATAGCTCGTTGGAAGTGTCCGTCTTTGCACAAGCCCAATCGTGCATTGGCAGATGAAAACTGGAGAAGAGTCTTTCGAAGTCTCATTTTCATGGACAGTTGGCTTTCATACACACTGGGTTATACATCAGAGGCTACGCCCAATGACATACAGGTATGTAGATCAGTATCTTTCAATGGTACTGTTGCTAATTGGCTCAGATTGCTTGCTCGTCGTACCGACCCGATCCAATCAATGTCGATGAGCTCATCCATTCACAGACTAGTAAAATTGGCCTGATAGCGGCCGAAATTTCAAAGACATTGGCATCTCCAGAGCTTGCTACTCGGGAGAACATTACCATGCTCACCCAAAAGTTGGAGGTTTGGCGTACGGGAGTGCCTATTATGCTACAGATCCCAAGTCTTACTTCTAATAATCCCCCAAGTTTGACACTATATCAGAGACGAGCTGTCCTGATGGTTCATGTAAGCATCTCAATCATAAGGCATCAATTTGATTCAGAACTGACAACTCCGTCAGATCATGTACCTCGGAGCGCTCATTTTGCTATATCGCCAGTTACTCGTTGCAACAGCTGAGACCCAGCTGACAGATGGCGCGGCATGGAGTCTAAACTTTTCAGTAGACGATTCACGAAGGTATCGAAATGAATGCGCCATCGCAGCTCAACAGATCATCCGTATTCTGGGCTTGATAAACTTCGATGGCACATTGACCAAGCGCTGCTGGCTGATCATGTGAGTATAGCTCTAGTCGCATATAAGCAGACCACAAACTGACTTCCGACTATAGTTACTGGTCTTTTTCATCTGCCATAGTTCTCCTCTTTAGCGCAACAACAAAGCTTATGGACAGTCAGCCCGACGGCATCGAGACAGATCTTACGTACGCCAAAACATCCTTGGATGTGCTAGAGCAATGTCGCAGCTTCGAACCGATTGCAGCTCGGTATCTCGACATACTCTGGCCATTGCATGACTCCTTGCGCGACGTGCATCAGCGAATAGTTGGTAAGGCGAAGACTAGCATTTTCTCCTTGCTGCAGGCGAACTCTGGCCTCCCGAGCCCTCCTATTCTCATATCAAAGCAAGAGATGGGTCCAATATCTGAGAAGCTCTCAGTTCTTCTCACGGATCCTTTTGGCCGCAAGCAAAATATGTTCGGTGGCGACGGGAGTATGAGGCGCTTGCTGAACGCAGATGGCTCCTGCTCGGTCTTTTGGTGGAAGTAAGAAATGAGTGCCATACGGTGGAAACCAAGAAATTGGTATTCAAAACGGCGCTACTAGAATTCGGGAAACAACGCCTGCAGAGGCTAAGTAGAAGCCTACCGAGTTGCAAAGATTCGCGTGACTGCGATCCAGCAGCTGCTACGGATCCCGCCGTCATCCCAGGATATTGCGGAGCAGTGGCTGTGCAAGCGTCAAAGAAACTCATCGGACCTTGTTCCGAAATGGCACATGACCAATGCAAAACAACCGCGTCTCTTTAGGCTTTGCTCTAATTGAACATCGCAACATTGCAGAACAGCCTTCTGGAACTCTTTCGGGCCGAGGAGAGTCAGATTTGAGATGTTTGTCGGGAGGCTTTTACTTTTTCGGCGACGCGAACCGAAGTGCAAGAGTATTAACCTGGATTGGCGATCACGGGAGTGTCCGTAGCGCTGTCGCGAGCTATTTTCGACACAAACTCACCTGACGAGGGACACCGATCTATGGATTTCAAACTATATCCGAGATCGATATACTGGAACTTTGGGACCCATGCATCGCCCACACGCGTGCGGCAATTCGATGTCTTATGTGGGGGGTGAATGATCGGGAGGCGTTTGGATGGTACGCTGAGTGGAGTGATTGACTCTTTCATAGGCTGAGCGAGTGTTTGTTGTCAGCACGCCATTTGTATCTAGGCGCCAGATTTGGTCGCAGGCTTCCGCGTACGCGCAAGCCGGTCAGCTATTGTTAGAGATTAGAGATGCTCATGGCAAAGTGGCTGTGGGCTATATCCACTATGAATGTTATCATCTCCACACCGACGAAACGGCTCAACGTCTGTTCATCACCGACGTCGAGCGTATTATCGTTGAGTTTCTTATCGTGCTGCAATCTAGCAGTCGCCCTAAGCACAAGAGGAAGCAGCGAAAGACTTCCTTGTGACAGCGTAGTATACCACTCGAGTGAACTCGAATCCTGCCGTTATGCATGCATGTCCACGACGGTGCGGCTCTGGGCGAGCTGGCAGAAAGGGGGGTCTCGATTTCCTGGTGCGGACCTCTAGCCGGCCCGCACTAAGCGTCATTTCGTGCCTGATTTGCGCCCAAGGTAAATAAGGGAAGGCAGTCCTCGACTAACCATCGCAGTACTTGCCCACTTCTTACTTCCCCAATTACATACATTTTTTCTGTGACGACAAGGGCGTGTCCGCTGCGATCGACAGGGAATCAATGCGAACGTTGTTCAGGGATTTCACTGCGCGACCAGTACCAAGCGACCAGGATGGAGCAGATCAACGGCCAGAGTCCTTTTGCGATCCCACTTGAAGATGTCGAGGCGTTGCATGCGTCCGAGGGCTTTGCTGCTTTGAGGAGCTACTTGGCCAAGGATGCACAGTATGTTTTAACCCCTTCTTTGTGTTGCCCTGAGGGGTAACAGGTCAACACGTGACTAACAACATCAATAGTTTCTGCACACAACATTCGCGTTGTGATGCACAGGAAAAAGAAACATGGCTGTTGCATCGGGACCTGCTGCACGCGCTCATCATGCCCGTCGTCGAGCTGTTCAAGCGCGCCTCGGCTCTTGCTGAAGCGGCTCTGTGTACCCACAAAAGTGAAGATCTGGAGCTAGCGTTTGCCGGGGAAGCCCGGGGTGCATTCCTCTGTCTGCAATGCTTCATTCATGAAGAGGAGGATTGGTGTCGAACACGGGGGTGTCCAGGTACCGTCTCCACGTGTTGGCTATCGGGGTCGTTATCCATGAACCTGGAAACTAACACATGTGATAGCTTGCGTGACAACAGCAACACTCAGCACGGAATCACACATTCGTCTCACAATCGCCGCATCACTGCTTTCCACTGCTTCAACTGCCTCGCCTCACTCTTCCCCTGCCACATCGGCCGCCTCGTCGCCGGCCAGCACTCCCATCTCCGAAGAGCGTTCATCGGCCCGCACCCTCCCGCCTCTCCCACACATTCTCCCTGCCCTCCGCGAAGCTCTGTCTGCGGATTCCTTCTGGGGCCCAGACACCTGGTCGTACCTACTTTCGCGCGCCACACAGCTCTCTGCTGGTATACAAGCTCTCATCACCTCATGTGTGGACCTCGAGTCTCTCGTGTCGACACCCGCTCCATTGAGGCGTAATATCACCACACCCGACATGCCTTTCGTGGTATCTGGCGCGCCAGAGGAGAAAGGGGTCAAGCTACGCAAAAGCAAGCTGGCTAAGCGCCAACTACGACTGGAGAGAGAAGAAATTGAGCTCATGAGAAGAATTGCCATGCAGTGCTGGGCGAGGGCGCAGGTACCCAAAAAGATTCGAGGGGAGATGCTGGGCAGAGGAGAAGGACCAAGAAGTAGGAGTCTTACTTGCCCCTAGGTACTGATATTAATCTGGCGCTTTGGATGCAAAGTTTTGGCATCGTGTTGGAGTTGGGGAGTTTGCTGAATATGATACCATGGAGCACCGCTTCGTTTTTGGGTAGTGGGTTGGTTGGCAGGTCAGGTCTGGGCGTCGGCGTTTTTCCTTTGTTTGTATGCCAATCAATCTAAGCAAGGTCCTAGAAAAAGACCCATTCTTAATTTACTCAGACTATCTGCATCCTAATCGTTCTGTACTGCGTGTAATCTGCTTCATCGTTTGCTGTAATCGCGCACTGTCAGTGCGTGTTGAAAGGGCTTCAGGCGTTAAGTGGGAGAATTTCAGGCGACCAGAAATGCCCGTGTGCCGTGCAAAAAAAGGGCGTCCCTTCCCCACCCAAAAAGGGGCACAGAAGTGCTCAATGTCGAGAAATCATTTCCTTTTTGAATATTGCGGTTGCGGTAGTGGTGCACCGGTCAGGGTAAGCTGCATAATCGAACGATGAAAGTGAGTCCCAACGACAATCCTCGCCTCCCAGCGTCTTCGGGTTGACAGCTGACCTCCTGCTTCTTGTGGGTCACATACGTTTCCTTGTTCCGTGCGACTTCGTGCGGGTTGTTGCTGTTTTCATGAAAGCGCAGATGAGTTGTTGAAAGTGTAAGGTAGAGTGAACATGGAAGATAGCCTACCAGCATACGGTATATACGAAAATATGGAGCATGAGGTGTTTGGACACTACTCATTGGCCAGTTTAACGATAATAGAATACGCGTATATCATTCTTAAAGCATCGCTAATGAAGCGTGGTTCATCACGTGCATTTGGTCGGTGCATCGGCTACTAATAAATTCCGTCCGGCGTTCTCAATCTCGTTATGCCCGTGCGTAAATGTATGCGAAGCATCCTTCGCATTCGCTTAGGAACCGAAGAGTCAATGATTCATTCCAGGCAGACGCGCGGACGTAGCGAGGATTTGAAGCCTGTAATATCGCAAATTATCGGTGTAGGGTATTTTGACAGTGTGTGTGTAGCACTCAGTATTTATTTAATGCGTCCCTTTAGTCGTTCTTGCCTTTCTTCGTCCATAGAATTCAGAAAGCTGCTCTTGTCCCGTTCTGCAAGGCTGTCTCAGATCCTCTCGTATTCCCGTATTGCCAACGAAACATACGCTGCATCGAGGTCGAAGCCCGGAACCGGCAACGAAGCTTGACACCGCTGTCTTTTCCTTGTCCAGCCTAGCGTAACGCCTTCGACGAAACTTCGAGAGAGTGGCGTCGGGTGTATTCCATTGCCGCGCCGCGCAAGGTGGGTGAATACGGTCGACATCCCCGGTGGTATTTGAACTTCTGGACACCAAGGACGCAGCGACGAGCAGGAAATGCCCTGCGCCTGACTGGATCACTCACAACATGGCTGCTATTTCCCAAACATCGTCATCGACCTCAGGAGAGCCCGTTGATGAGAAACATGGGTCGCCTTCTGAGCAGGCCAAGCCAGTCACGGCGAATCTCAGCGAACAGGAGAAGGACATTATCGACAAACAACTGACGGCACCGAATCTGACAGTTGGGTACTTTTCGTTATTTCGCTATGCTACCAGCAAAGACCTCTTTATCATGACCGTGGCTGCTGTTGCTTCGATAGGGGCCGGCGCGGTCATGCCACTTATGACGGTATGACTTTCAGATTTCCTCTCAAGAACCAACTCTATCTGCGTATTTTTTTTTGGATATTGCGGAAACTTTGTGAATTTTCTTGAAGCCTGTCAAGTTTTCGGACGTTTTTCTTCTCGATAATTTTTACGAATGGATGCGTGTACTCCTGTCACATAGGCTAACGCATTGTAGCTTGTGTATGGCAACTTTGCAGGTAGCTTTACAGGTTTCTCTGTGAACGCTTTTGCTGCGCAACACTTTCAAGATCAAATCAATACAAACGCTCTGTATTTCGTCTATCTTGGTACATATTATCCCTTCCTCATGTCCTACACCTTTTAACAGTTGTAGGTATTGCGTCTTTTGTATTCTCATATATCAGCGTTATTGGCTTCTCCTACACCGGTGAACGAATTACCCAGCAAATTCGAGTACTCTATTTGCGTGCTATTTTCCGGCAAAACATTGCCTTCTTCGACTTTCTTGGATCTGGTGAAATCACGACCCGCATTAGTGCTGATATGAATTTGGTCCAAGATGGTATTGGGCAGAAGATTGGTCTTTTCCTCACCGGATGCTCCATGTTCGTTTCTGCAATCATTGTTGGCTTCATCCGTTCGTGGAAGCTCTCCCTGATCATGCTATCAGCGACCGTGGCCATGGTGCTCTTGATGGGTATCAACGGAGCCATGATGAGGAAGAATCAAACGCAATCGATTGACGAATATGCCGTAGCTGCTTCCTTGGCAGAAGAGGTCTTGTCTTCAGCTCGTAATGTTGCCGCATTCGGAACCCAAAAGCGACTTGCACAAAAATACAAGGTTTTTCTGGACAGGGCCTCGAAGCTGGACTTTATGGCTAAGTTCTGGCTATCGAATATGATTGCGGGGATGATGGGCATTCTTAATCTGCAATACTCCCTAGCGTTCTGGCAAGGAGAACGATTCTTGAAGAGCGGCGAGCTTGGGGTTGGCAACATTCTCACAGTAGTCATGTCCACGATGATTGCAGGTATCTCCATTGGACAAAACTTGCCACATATCCAGGCGTTCGGCGGAGCCACCGCAGCCGCTACCAAGGTCTTCAATACGATTGAGCGTGAATCCCCCATTGATCCGGAGACGGACAAGGGCGACATTCCCGAGAGTCTTGTTGGCAACCTCGAATTCAAGAACTTGAAGCACATTTACCCATCTCGACCTGACACCATAGTTCTCCAGGATTTCAATCTGAGCGTGCCGACGGGCAAGGTGATTGCGCTTGTTGGTGCATCTGGATCTGGCAAATCGACTATTGTTGGTCTTTTGGAACGTTTCTACCTTCCCATGGAAGGCCAGATCCTCCTAGATGGCAGGGACATTACAACACTAAATCTGAAGTGGTTGAGGCAGCACATGGCCATTGTCAGTCAAGAGCCTGTTTTGTTCAGCACAACCATCTACGAAAGTATTGAGCACGGGCTGGTCAACACGGAATACGCAGACGCACCAAAGGAGAAGAAGATGGAACTTATCGAGAATGCAGCAAGAACGGCCAACGCACACGACTTCATCAGCGACTTGCCAGAAGGATACGAGACCAAGGTTGGTGAGAGGGGAAATCTTCTCTCTGGCGGCCAAAAGCAGCGTATTGCCATTGCCCGTGCTATTGTGTCAGATCCGCAAATTCTGCTTCTTGACGAAGCCACAGCAGCGCTAGACACAAAGTCTGAGAGCGCTGTGCAGGAAGCACTGGACCGCGCCTCAAAGGGACGTACGACGATTGTGATCGCTCACCGACTTTCTACTATCAAGAACGCGGACAACATTGTCGTCATGGCCAAGGGCCTGATTGTGGAGCAAGGCACACACATGGAGTTGATTGACAAGGCGGGTGTTTACGCCAGTCTTGTTCAAGCTCAAGAGCTTACCTCCAAAATCCGACCCATCAGCGACTCTGTGCCTCAAAACGAAAAGTCGTTTGTGACAGACAGCGAAAAGCCTAATCTGATTCGGACAGTGACCTCTGCCCCATCAATTGTTACAAGGAAGGACGAAAAAGAGCTAAAGTACGGTACATGGGAGCTCGTTAAATTTGCCTGGGAAATGAATACTGGCGAACACCGAACCATGTCTCTCGGACTGGTCTTCAGCTTTTTGGCAGGCTGCAACCCAGCCATCCAGGCCATCTTCCTTGCCAACTCCATCAACTCGCTATTATCGCCAGGGACTTCGCTAGGCGGGCATGGCATTGGGTTTTGGTGCTGGATGTTCTTCATGTTAGGCATATGCATTTGGTCGTTCTACTTTATCCAGGGATTGACACTGTCGCGAGGATCCGCGTAAGTGCCCATCACATCGTACTATGGGAATGTTGCTAACGGAATTTAGGCGTCTGATTGGAAGCGTGAGAAACCGGGCTTTCAACGCCATGCTTCGTCAGGTAAGTCATTGTGATTACAGGTGGCTTCGTATGTCCGAATTCTAACAGCTCCCAGGACATGGAGTTCTTCGACGGTGACACTGTAACGTCTGGAGCCTTGGCCAGCTTTCTTTCCTCGGAAGCGAACCGTCTTGCTGGTCTCAGTGGTTCCACACTCGGTACGATTGTCAGTGCGGCCTCGTCCATCTTCGTTGCCATTATCGTTGCCTGCTCTTTCGGATGGAAGCTCGCTCTTGTCTGTACTGCGACCATCCCGCTTGTGCTGGCTTGCGGATACTTCCGTTTCTATGCTCTTGCCCGTATGGAGAAGCGCACCAAGGAGTCTTCTGATGCAGCCTCCTTTGCCTGTGAAGCGGCATCTTCGATCCGCACTGTGGCCACCCTCTCCCTCGAGAAACATCTTCTTGGGAAATACCACGAGAAACTTGGTAAACAAGCTACGGATAACCTCAAGTTCACCAACATCTCGGCTTCGTTGTACGCCACTTCTCAAGGTCTATCTATGCTTATCTTCGCGTTGGTGTTTTGGTACGGCGGACGCCTGCTCTTGAGACAAGAGTACACGGTTTTGCAGTTTTTCGTCGTCTACTCTGCCATTATCAACGGCGCACAGTCGGCTGGTGCCATTTTCTCATTCGCGCCAGACATGGGCGAGGCAAGAGATGCGGCAAAGCTTCTCAAGACTTTCCTAAACCGAATTCCGAAGATTGACCACTGGTCGCCAGACGGCAAGAAGGTCGACACCTTGACCGGCCGAGTCCAACTACAGAGCGTCCGATTCACGTACCCTGGGCGACCGGACCATCGCGTCCTGCGCGGCATTGACATCTCTGCAGAGCCTGGGCAGTTTGTTGCCCTCGTTGGCGCTAGTGGGAGTGGAAAGTCGACTGTCATGCAGCTCCTCGAACGCTTCTACGACCCCACCCAGGGCAATGTATTTGTGGATGGCGTTGATCTACGGGATTATAATCTGCAAGACTACCGGGCGCAGTTGGCGATTGTCAGCCAGGAGACCACGCTCTATACTGGCACGATTCGCGAGAACATTACCGCGGACAAGGAAGACGCGAGTGACGAGATGGTGATTCAAGCTTGCAAGGACGCTAATGTCTACGAGTTTATTGTAAGTACTCGCGTTTGATACGGAGAGGACGTGAAACTAACTGCATTTTCTAGACCTCCCTCCCCGACGGATTCAACACTCTGGTCGGCGCAAAAGGTGCTCTTCTATCCGGTGGCCAACGGCAACGTCTCGCCATTGCTCGAGCCCTCCTCCGCGACCCCAAAGTTCTGTACGTCTTGCTCCTTCTTGATAGGTATTGCAGACTCATTTGCTAATAACCATGGCAGCCTCCTCGACGAAGCAACATCCGCCCTCGACTCAACATCGGAGCGCGTCGTCCAAGCAGCCCTCGATCTCGCTGCAAAGGGCCGTACGACAATCGCCATTGCCCACCGACTCAGCACAATCCAACACGCCGACATCATCTACGTGTTCGATCAGGGCAAGATTGTCGAGCAAGGGCGGCACGACGAACTGGTCGCAAGAAAGGGTGTGTACTGTGAGCTGGCGAAGCTGCAGGCCATGGGGGCGCCGCAATAGAAAAATAAAAGAGAAGAGTCCGTATAATGTTACATATTCACATATTAAATAAAGGCCTACATACATATATGCCCAGCCACGATTTGAGGCTGTAAATTTATTTAATTTTCACCCACAAGCATGCATGGCATTTGGCGTTATAAGGGAAGAGGGGGGACCCTTTTTTATTGTAGATTTATATTTTTAATCTATTCATTTCTTACTTGGCGTGTTTATTTTATTCTATCCGCCAATGACTTTATTCCCCCCCCCCTTCCTTGGCCTCGTGGTTGGCCGTATTCACACCACCCCCATTGTCCGGCGGTGGGTGGTGAGTCCCGGGGGAGGGGGAGGGGTAAGGGGGGGGGGGGG